>SJXQ01011615.1:69870-152540 GCA_006408695.1 Aepyceros melampus
GATGACGCTGGAGCCGATTATACAGAGTGAAGTAAGCCAGAAAGAAAAACACCAATACAGTATACTTACACATATATATGGAATTTAGAAAGATGGTAATGATAACCCTGTATGCGAGACAGCAAAAGAGACACAGATGTATAGAACGGCCTTTTGGACTCTGTAGGAGAGGGAGAGGGTGGGATGGGTTGGCAGAGTGGCAGTGTAACATGTGTGATATCATAAGTGAAACGAATCGCCAGTCCAGGTTTGATGCAGGATGCAGGATGCTTGGGACTGATGCACAGGGATAATCCAGAGAGAGGGTGTGGGGCGGGAGGTGGGAGGTGGGGGTCGGGATTGGGAGTTCATGTATACTCGTGGCTGATTCATGTCGATGTGTAGCAAAACGAATACAGTATTGTAAAGCAAAACAAACTAAAAAAATAAAAATTAATTAAAAAAAAAGAATTGGATGCAAATGAATGATGTTCACTCACAAATTTAGGGCATGCTAAAACTGAGATCTGAACCCAGGTGGTCTAGCTCCAGAATCCATGATTTTAATCTGTTACACGAGACCACACCTGCTGCAGAGAGGAGGTGGCCTCTCCCGTCCCCATGACCTCAGATCAGAAAGAAGCCAACCTCAGATTCAGAGCAAACATTTGCTGATTGTCTCAATATGCAGGGAAACTTTGACTCTGCCACTCATGGAGGTTCTGAAGCAGCAGACACTGAAGCCTTCCCCAATCCCCTCTCTGCCCCTTGCCCACCTGTTTGCCAGGTTCTCCCACACCAGAGCCTCGCCAGAACATCTCTGCCTCATCCTGCCCTCTGCCCACCTTCCTCCTCCTTCTCTAAGCCCAGGATGCTTCAGCCAAGACTGGTCAACTGGTCACCCAGCTCTGACCACAGCCACTTCTGTTCCACTGGGCTGGGAGGAGGGTGAGCACAGACCAGACACACGGTCTGAGCTACTGTGGGAAGGCAGGCTCTCTGGCCTCAGCCCATGGTGAGGGTCTGGCTGCTGAAACCCCATCAGCCCAGACACACAGGCTCGGGAGAAGGGGGTCAGGGAACACGAGAGTGGTTGTTAAGTAGAAAGCACCACGCGTGTTGCCCCCATTATTCCCTTTCTGCACTGTCACTATGACAAGCTCTGACAAGCTCTGACACAGGGGCATTAATTTTTCATGCCACTCTGCCACAGACACACAGATGTGTTTGAGCGACGACAAACGAAATGCAAATGTGGCTGGGAGTGCAGGGCTGAGATGTGGAGCCCGCGGGTCTCACCCTGCTCCGGCCTCGCCCACCTGTCCCGGGACGCCCGCAGCCACCACTTTGCATCGGCCGCATCCCAGTGGCACCAAGGAGCCAAAGGTGACTGGCAAGGAGAGGGCACACAACACTCGCAGCGGGTAGCAGGCAAGTTGATGAAGAAAAATTCACTCCCTCAATACAGCTTCTGATCACATGTTTATCTTCATTTGAACCATCCTGGGTAGATGCGTTTTAATTGCAAGCCACTTCCATTCTTTTTCCAGAAGCAGGCAGGGCATAAATTATAAAATAAATAAATGATTAAGAAACATCTAATTATTGTTATTAGTTTCTTACTTGAAGGTACTTCTAAGCTGCTTCTTATTAAAGTCATTCATCAAGGAGCCACTGTGCCCTTTCTGGAGGCGCTGCTCCCAGGACCAACTCAAGGCTCGCTGCCTCCCGAAACCCGCGCTGCTTAATAAACACGGGAATATTGATGGCTGTGAATTCCTCCTTCAGCCTAAACTCCAGCTTGATGGATTGATGCTTCCTAAACATGGCGACTATTTCTCCAGCCATTCATCAGCCCCACCACAAATACAGGTGTCAGCCCAAACAGACATCAGCCTCTAACTGCCTCCCCCAGAGCAGACGTGGGGAGAAAGCCTGCATTTTCCCACACAGGGACCTCATCCATTTTTCATGTGCTGCAGTCCCTTGACTTATTAAATATTTATAACAATGTCATTATTTACCAAACAAGCTACGAGGCTGTGTCTGAGGTCCCCAGAGCCTGGCTCCTGCATGTACAGAGCAGGGCTTCCCCCCGCCCCAGCACCCCTATTTCCTCTGGAGAACCTTCTCAGTAGAAGCCATTGGGTCTGGCAGACAGGTCTCTCTGCCTTCTTGCATGAATGCCTTTGTAGGTTCTCCCCAGGCTTGCCTGGAGAGGACGGGGGGCTGGAGGTGCATGACCCTGCTGGGATGGATGCATGAGGAAGCTAAGGCGCTATGAGCCCCCCTTGCCATTCTGCCATCCTTGCCATGCTGAACTCACCAATCCCCTGATCCACTCCCCACGTCACTCTCTTCTGTCTGGGACCACCGTCCCAAGCTCTAATGCTTCCAGGTCATGGCAGATTATGTCTCCAGCCAAGAGACAAAGAACTCACAGGCTCCACAAGGATTAACTGAGTGCCTGCAGGTGTGGGGCGCTGCCTTAGGTGCCAGGGACAGTGCAGCGTGGCAGACACCGGGCTCTCTCCCTAGCACTCACCACCTCCCCTAAGTTGCTTCTCTGCTGGAGCCCGCCCCCCACACACACCTCCCCCAACACTGGCTGGAAATGGTGGTTAGTCACTTCCTTCGCTTTCCTTGTAGCTTGGCCATGGGCAGGTAACCAAGATCCTGGTCAATGGATCCGAGGGGAGGGTTTCATAAAATGGTGAGGGGTTGGGGTGGGGGGTGGATCTGAGCAACATTCACCTCCCTGGTCAAGACACTCTGGTAGAGAAAGGCCCCATCTTTCTCTGCTGGATGTCGTCACTGAAGGCCAAATCTGAGGACCTGCTGAGAATGGCAGAGAGAAAAGCTTTGGTCCAGGCTGAGGCACTGAGCCAGCCCTGCACTTCCCTGTTTCTGACCTTCTCATTAAGTGAGGTTTTTACCATGTCTTTCTTTCACCACTAGAATAGCCCCATGGGCCTCCCTGGGGGCTCAGTGGTGACGAATCCACCTGTCAGTGCAGGAGAGGTGGGTGCCATCCCTGGTCTGGGAAGATCCTGCATGTGGTGGTGCAACTAAACCTGTGTGCCCCTATTGAGCCTGTGCTCTAGAGACCAGGAGCCACAATGACTGAAGCCTGCGTGCCCTACAGCCTTGCTCCACAACAAGAGAAGCCACCGTAGTAAGAAGCTTGTGCACCCCAACCAGAGAGCAGCCCCTGCTCGCTGCAACTAGAAGAAAGCCCACACAGCAGCAAAGGCCCAGTACAGCCAAAAAATAAAATAGAAACCTTCCTTACAAAAAAGAATACCTCTGCAGTAAAAAAGTTGTTGCAGGTGAGATCCACTGGTGGATGCTGAAATTAGTGAGCCAAAGGAGGAGAGATGGGACAGTTCATGACCTAACATTACCTCCCCAAGACATTTATTAAGTCCATAGGGAAAAACAGCACCTTTACAGTGGAGAAACCCAGAAGACATCACCTTAACCAAAAGGACAATGTTTTACCACCACCAGTAAAAGGACATTATCAGTCACCTTCTCCCTCTGACAGGTTGCTTTTGGAATATTCTTGCCAAACAATGAAAAATCTCAATCTGACCATGACAAAGCATGAAATAAATCCAAACTGAGACACACGCTACATAATAACTGGTTAATACTCTTCAAAATTGTTAAGGTTGTGAAAGAGTGAAAGTGAAAGTCACTCAGCTGTGTCCGACTCTTTGCGGCCCCATAGACTATACAGTCCATGGGATTCTCCAGGCCAGAATTCTGGAGTGGGTAGCCTTTCCCTTCTCCAGGGGATCTTCCCAACCCAGGGACCAAACCCAGGTCTCCCACATTGCAGGTGGATTCTTTACCAGCTGAGCCACAAGGGAAGCCCAAGAATATTGAAGTGGGTAGCCTATTATTTCTCCAGTGGATCTTCCCAACCCAGGAATCAAACTGGGGTCTCCTGCATTGCAGGCAGATTCTTTGCCAACTGCACTATCAGGGAAGCCCCTTGTGAAAGAGTGAGGTCTGCAGTTTGGAGAAACTAAGGAGACATGTCACTTCAACATAACATGGGGTCTCGGATTGGTTTCTAGAATAGGAAAAAAAAGACATTAGTGGAAAAACCGGTAAGATTCAGATAAAGTCTGTAGTTTAGTTGATAATAGTAAACCAATATTAATTTTGACTTTTAATAAGTATTTTGGTTCTGCAGAATGCTGACATTAGGGGAAGCTAGGGAGGAATAGCAGTGGCTGCACTTTGATGGAGCAGCTGTGAAGGGATACCCCACGTCCAAGGTAAGAGAACCCAAGTAAGACGGTAGGTGTTGCGAGAGGGCATCCGAGGGCAGACACACTGAAACCATACTCACAGAAAAGTAGCCAATCTGATCACACGGACCACAGCTGTGTCTAATGCAATGAAACTAAGCCATGCCCACGGGGCAACCCAAGATGGGCGGGTCATGGTGGAGAGGTCTGACAGAACGTGGTCCACTGGAGAAGGGAATGGCAAACCACTTCAGTATTCTTGCCTTGAGAACCCATGAACAGTATGAAAAGGCAAATGATAGGATACTGAAAGAGGAACTCCCCAGGTCGGTATGGGTAAACTCTGGGAGTTGATGATGGACAGGGAGGCCTGGCATGCTGCAATTCATAGGGTCGCAAAGAGTCGGACATGACTGAGCGACTGAACTAAAACTGAACCAAGGGAGGAATATATGGGAATCCTCTGAGCTATTTTGCAACTTTTCTATGAGTCTAAAATTATTTAAGTTTCAAAAAATTAAGCCAATGACACTCTCCTAAACTGTGTTTCCAAAAAGTAGCAATTTTCCCACTTGTGGAATTCACTGTAGTAAAAATTTACTCAGAGATTCCACACAAAAGAGGACTTTATACAGTGTAGAAGGATTCCTCTTCTAGTAAGTGCATTACTAAATGCAGCTGTATAGGTTGATTATTAAATTTCCTTAATAATAGTATAGAGTATTGGAGTAATAATGAAAAATAAAAGACAAGTTTTGAAGTAGCGGGCCTATGTTTGTATCCAAGATGTACCACTTAGACTGGTGTGATTGTTAGGTAAGTTATTTACTCTCTCTGCACCCCAGCATACATGCATAGATGGCACCCCACTCCAGTACTTTTGCCTGGAAAATCCCATGGACAGAGGAGCCTGGTAGGCTGAGGTCCATGGGGTTGCGAACAGTCGGACACGACTGAGCGACTTCCCTTTTACTTTTCACTTTCATGCATTGGAGAAGGAAATGGCAACCCACTCCAGTGTTCTTGCCTGGAGAATCCCAGGGACGGGGGAGCCTGTGGGCTGCTGGCTATGGGGTCACACAGAGTCGGACACGACTGAAGTGACTTAGCAGCAGCAGCAGCAGCACAGTCGAATTTGGTTGTACACTTTGTTCCTTAGAGCTGAAAACATACAAAATGACATAAGTAACACAGCAAAGACAAAGACTCAGCTTTCATGGTAACTACATTCTGGTGGGGAAGACTCATAATAAATTAGTGCTAGTGAAGAAATAAGAGTATCAGAGACTGGGGTGTGCTATGAAAATACAATACGGTAATGAAATAAAGCATGAAAAGAATTAAAGAATTGAATATAGAGGTATGCATTTAAAGAAATGACTGCAGAGTCAGGTGACAATGACTCTGGATGTGGGACTCCATTTGGGATGAGAAAGGACTTGCCATATGGACATGCAAGGGAAGAACACTCCTGGCCTTGTGGTCAAGACACTCCGGTGGCTTCTATGCCTGCAGTGAAGGAGAGTGACATAAGACAGGATTGGAGAAGTGGACAGATTTATTTAAGAGGCTGATGCAGAACCTCAGTCAGGAGACTATAGTGACCTGAAGTCAGATGTCATCAGTGGAAAGAAAGATGGGCAGATTCAGTACATAATTGTGGGATCACTGTAGACAGTGACTGCAGCCATGAAATCAAAAGACACTTGCTCCTTGGAAGAAAAGCTATATCAAACCTAGACAGCATATTAAAAAGCAGAGACATCACTTTGCCAACAAAGATTCGCATAGTCAAAGCTAAGGTTTTTCCAGTAGTCATGTACAGATGTGAGAGTTGGACCATAAAGAAGGCTGAGCACCAAAGAATTAATGCTTTTGAACTGTGGTGTTGGAGAAGACCCTTTAAAGTCCTTCAGACAGCAAGGA
The DNA here is from genome assembly GCA_006408695.1 of Aepyceros melampus. Classification (NCBI taxonomy): domain Eukaryota; kingdom Metazoa; phylum Chordata; class Mammalia; order Artiodactyla; family Bovidae; genus Aepyceros; species Aepyceros melampus. Next base: position 76,038 of record SJXQ01011615.1, read on the forward strand.
GATCGAACCAGTCAATCCTAAAGGAAATCAACGCTGAATATTCATTGGAAGGACTGATGTTGAAGCTGAAGTTCCAATACTTTGGCTGCATGATGCAAAGAGCCAATTCATTGGAGAATACCCTCATGCTAGGAAAGATTGAGGACAGGAGCGGGGGTGACAGAGGATGAGATGGTTGGATGGCATCACTGACTCAATGGACATGAGTTTGAACAAACTTTGGGAGATGGTAAAGGAAAGGGAAACCTGGCATGCTGCAGTCCACGGGGTTGCAAAGAGTCAAACACAACTTAGCAACTGAGAACAACCAGGCTTAGACAGGGCTTGCAGATGGATTAGATGTAAAGATAGGTCTGAGGGGAAAAGCAGAGTCAAGGATGGATCGCTGGTTTCTGGACTGATCACCTGGAGCGGATGGTGATGCCATTTACTGAGCCCTAGAAGCAGATGGAAAAATGGGTCAGAGGCAATATTTAAAGAGATAATGCTTGAAAACTTTCCCAAGTCTGATTCATGAAGTGCAGGATAGAAACAAACCAAAAAATAACCCCACACCAGGCCCATCATGATGAAACTGAAGAAAAACAAAGAGAGGCATCTTCAAATCATTTAGAAAATACACACCTTCAAAGGAACTGATTTATCTATAGAAATAATAAAAAGCGAAAGACCATGGAATGAAAATGAAAGAAAATAACTTCCAACATAGAATTCTATCCCCACTGAAAATACCCTTCAAAAGCAAAGGCAAAATAAAGACATTTCCAATCACATAAAAACTAAGAGAATGCATCATTAGCATGGGCTTAAAAGAGAAACATGAAAGGAATTCTTCAGGAAGAAGGAATTGACCACAGAAGAAACACTGAAATGCAGGAAGGAAAGAAGAGCGATGGACAGTAAATATCTTGGTAAGTCTAAGTGAGTACTGGCTTCTAATATCAATTATGATAATGTCAGTGAGGACTTCGTTGGTGGCACAGTGGATGAGAATCCACCTGCCAATGCAAGGGGCACAGGTTTGATCCCTGGTCTGGGAAGATCCCACATGCCAAGGAGCAACTGAGCCAGTGACCTACATCCATGAAGCCTGTGCTCTAGAGCCCGGGTGCCGCAACTACTGAGCCTACCCACTGCAACTAGAGAGGAGCCCCTGCCCCCTGCTACTAGAGAAATCCCCCCAAAAGCAACAAAAGCCCAGCACGGCCAAAAATAAATAAATGCAAAGACAGGATAGAAAAAATAATAGTAATGTTAGTTGTATATATACAGCCATCCCTCAGTATCATGGGAGATTGGTTCCAGGACCCCCACCTCATGAATACCAAAATCTGAGGATGCTCAAGTCCAAGGATGGCATAGTACTGTCAGTCCTCCATATTCACAGGTCCCCCATCTGTGGATTCAACCAGTCATAGTGTAGAATCCACAGAACGGAGGGCTGACTGCATATATATGCTAAATACACATTGAATCTGAATATACAACAAATAGCAAATGGCAGAAAGGGTAAAATGGAGTTAAAGTGTTCTAAAACCTTGAAGGGGTAAAAATTACTAGTTTTTCTTACACTCTTAAAAATCAAGAACACATATTGAAATCACAAGGATAACCACTGAAAGAAGAGCAAAAGAATGAATAACAGAAGTGAAAACCTGGAATTTAAAAAATGGTTGACTGATCTAAAAGAAAGAAGAGAAAAAGAAATACAAAACAGATGGGGTAAAACTAAATACATTAGTGATCATATTAAAAGTAAATAAACCAAGCATACCAATTAAGCCTCCCCACCATCATATAGATACTGTTAGCCACAGCTAACAGGTAAAGAATTTGAGGCACAGAGAGGTGAGCTGTCCAAGATTGTCCAGCTAGGAAGTCATGGTACCAGGGTTCAAACCTAGGAGCCTGCCCCCTAGGCCTGAGCACGCCACCTCCCCTCTGTTCACCCAACACTGTTTCAGGTCGGCCCTTTCACAGGACCCTACCCAGATTCCTGTAACAAGTTCCTAACCAGGGCTTGCTGGTGCCACACCGTTGCCATGGTGACCAAGCTAAGTCACAAACTGGATCTCATCTCTCTTCCAAATTAAAATCTCTTCCTGGATTCTCATTTACTTCAGGACAAATGGGTATGGTCATAAAAATCCTTTCAGATGAAGCCTCTGGCAACCTCCCTCCCCCTTCATCCACTCCTCCTGCCTTCCTGTCCTACATTCCAGGAAGACTGGACTCCTGGGATTTCCAGAAAGCGCAAGCAGTTTCCCCAGCCTGGGATGCTCCAGTGCAGTTATGCTCCGATGCCTGCTCCTCTCTAGAGGTACCCTGAAGGTCAGGGTCAGCCCCTCCTCCCTATCCCGAGGCCTTTCTCTGTGCTGCACCCCGTGCTGAATTCTTAGGGCATCTTTCCCCTTTAACTCCATGAGGTACCATCACTCTTCATCTTCTAGACAGAAAGCCAAATGCAGAAAGGCTAAGTGGATTACCCGAGCAAATCCACTCCCCCAGCTGGTAAATATTTACTTAGTAACTACTCAGTAGCTACTTACTTATGCCTGGCACTCTCCTAAGTGGTGGGAAAAGAACAGAACAAAGAGCCTTGCCCTCCTGTGAGCACACAAACCATTTTGGGTATACACACTGTATCCCCCACACAGCTCTAAGGGTAAAGAGCCCGCCTGCCAATGCAGGAGACACAGGCTTGATGTTTGGGTGGGGAGAGCCCCTGGAGGAGGGCATGGCAACCCACTCCAGTATTCTCGCCTGGAGAATCCACGTGGACAGGGGAGCCTGGTGGGCTACAGTCCGTAGGGCCAGAGAGTCGGACACGACTGGAGCGACCCGGCACACACACGCCTGTATGTTGCATGTACAGATAGTGGCTGTTGGTACTAAGTGACATGAAGCAAAGTAGGGAGGAGGGAGAGAATGTGAGGCTGGGTGCAGTGCTTTAAAAGGTGGCCAGGGCAGATCTAGCTAAGAGGCTGACATCTGATAAAAGACATTAGGAGATAAGGGAGTGAGCCGTGGGGCCTCAGGAGAAAAGGCTTCTGAGCACAACAGCAGAAGTGGCTGGAGATGGGGTGGGAATGTGGAGGTGCCTTGAGGGAGGAAAAGCAGAAAGCACACGCCGAGATCTTCATCATCTGTCCACCAACCTGACCCTGACTAGACAGCGAGTTCCTCGGAGGACGGTCCTGTCTCCAGACAGGAGGTGTGCTAAACAAAGAAAAGTGAAAGTGAAGTCACTCAGTCGTGTCCGACCCTTTGGGACCCCATGGGCTGTAGACTGCCAGGCTCCTCCATTCATGCTCCTCCGTCCATGGGATTTTCCAGGCAAGAATACTGGAGTGGTTTGCTGTTTCCTTCTCCAGGGGATCTTCCCGACCCAGGAATCGAACCTGGGTGTCCCACACTGCAGGCAGACTCTTTATCATCTGAGCCACCAGGGCAGCCTGGACTTTAATTTTGAATCAGACAATTAAAGGGGCGCTTTCCCCAACACACCCTTTTATGGATTTGGAATCCTGAGGCTGGCGCTGACCACACAGCATCATCGCCCACCCCGTGCCTTCCCTTCCCTGCTCTCTGGAGATGAGGACTCTGACACGACGCCCCTGTGTCCTAGGAACTGGATCTGTACACAGAGGGCCTCTGAAATCTTCCTAAACCAAGGAAAGCTACAGGAGCCTGCCGGCAGCAGGGAAGCCCAATTCTGACCACAACACTGGTTTCACTCACGTTGTCTTCCCACTTTCTTAAAGAAAAACTGAGCTGTTTTAAATCCAAAGAGCAAGTCAAATTAATGTCAGCCTCCTGCACACGCCAAGAAACGGGGTACCAAGCTGATGGGTTACACAGCATCAAGCAAAAACCTGTCTGGAGAGGAGAGCTCTGGTCCTCTGTGCGGAAATGTGGGGAGTGGGTGAGAAACACAGCTGAGGCCAGACCAAGTCAGGACTGAGCTGCAGAGGGTTCTAAATGAGCAAGACTCAACTCACCCAAAGAGGGCACACACACCTACCAGGCGACCCATCTCAGAGAGAGATCAGAGCCACAAAAAGAAAACCCGAGACATCCACCTGGGAGAATTCAGGAGGCACCAGGGAAGGAGAAAGGGCATCCTGGGGCTGAGGGGTGGAGGATGGCTTCAAGCCACACCCTGTGGACTGACAGTGACCTGGAGTCAGTCACGGGACCCACAGGAACCCGTGGGCCAGGGAGAGGGGATTTATCAGGCTTTCTTCTTCCAGGAAGACTGCCACAGAAGGGAAACGTGTGTGGGGAGATATTGATCATTCAAATATTTGAAAATCGTCTTCCAAATCCTAAGGAGACAGTGCTCTTTCAATACTTGCCTTATTAAAATGACTATGGTATCTATATATTTTACATGTGAACATTTTCGGACTTAAAGACGCCTCTCAAATGATCAGTGCACTACATGGTTACATTCTCTTATACAACCTAAAGCACAATCTTACCAGTTAAAATTAGGTTTATGCTGCTCTACTTTAGGTTTTATGGTTCACTCATCCTTGGTTAGGAACAGCCTCCCCATCCTAACCCTAAACCATAATGCTGTGCCATAGGAAAATAAGATCTGTCCTGTGATCTGTATCCAGCAATTCTTAGGAGAAATGATGGCTGGTGGTACTTATCCAAACTGAAACCCCTGTCCACTTATGCTCCTCAACTCATATCGAATAAGCATTCCCACATAGGCTTGAAGGACGGACTTGTAAAACACCTTTGATAACGGTGATCTCTAGTGCCCCCAAGTGGTTGTAAGTGATGTGACATCCTCAATAGGGAGTCATCCTGAAAGGTGACATTTTTTTTTTATCGAAACAGGATGGCTGAAAAAGAAGGTATCAGGGGTAAGAGGGTCCAGAAAAGATGGCTCCTTTTATACCGCTGTTGCCTCTCATCATAAAATCTTGGTAGAAGAGAGAAAAAATACAAAGGTTTGAAAGCCCACGGGAATTGAGTTAAAATGGGAGTTTTTATCTACTTCCATGGCCCAGGAAAAACTGCCTCTTGAAGAAAATGGCTGCATTTACTCTTGGTTGTGAAAATTAAGCAAGCATGGATGTGATTTTTTTTTCTTGTTTTAAAATGTTACTTACAAAATGTATGTATCCTTCTGCAACTTGTTTTCACTTAATACTACAACTTTAGAGCATTTTGTATCCATCAGTGAAGTACAAGTACCTGTTTAATTTCCAAAGTTAGTTAACACCAAAAATATGGAGGTTGGCAGGGGAGAAAGAGGAATATGGCTTGAAGAGGGCATCATGTAATAAATTTATTATATTTCATTACATTTTTCCACTTTTCTCTTAAATTCCAACTGTATACTATATAATCAACTGCTGTTCCAGAAATAAAACATTTTAAACATAAAAATATAAATTTTGCTTCTTAAAAGTGCATACACTTTGAATAAAACATACAAATAAATAACAGAAGTCCACATCTCATGCACTTGTTCTAAAATAATTTAAAATGTATGATACACTTTGTTTCCAGCCTCAAGGAAAGACATCCTGCCTTCCATATTACTGTACAACTGAAAAAGAAAATCGTACACAAATCACTATGAACGGTGCATGACCACCACCAAAGCATTTTGTTATACAGTGATATGACATGCAGCTTTTAAGACAACTATAGAAATTCCACTGTAAAAACTTAAAGAGTTCAATCAAGAAACTACGTTTGTAATGGGGCTTGAATTCAATTTTAACCAGTGGTGAGAGGCACAGTTGGTGAGCAAAACCAAAGGGAACATAAATACATATTTGAAAGGCCTACAAAGAGAACTTGAGCTCCAGAAACACAGTAACTGCCTCCCCATTTGGTATAATGACACCTCACCATTTAGAATAGCACCTAGGGGATTTCATATTGCATTTTCACCATTACAACAGGTATCACTGCTCAGGGCAGCCTTTCTAAAGGAGCATCTCCAACTTGGGTTTTTATTTCTAACTTATTCCTTGAAGTGTTGAAAACCTCCAGTAAACTGTGTTTTCTTTTTCTGTAGGCAGCATCATGCTTAACAGGAAGAAACCACCTGAGAAGCACAGCAGCTTATTTTGAATATATTCGTAGTGCATTCAGCTCACCACAGATTAAAACTAAATTTCATTCACCTCCATAGGTAACATGTACTGCCAAATTTTTGGATGCATATTCATTTTTTTAGTTACATGAAAAAAAAACTGAGGGTTACTCACCGCCCCCCACCCAAAAAAAAAAAAAAAAAAAACCCAAATAAATGCTTCACAGTCATTAAAAAAAAAAAAACCTGAAACTACATTCTGGATAGGAAGAGAGTGAGCTAAACATTCCTAAATAGTAAATTGGGCAGCAGCCTAGGGTTTGCTACTATAACTATTACAAGGTGCCCATGGTCTACCAGAATCAGGGACAGGTTTTTCAAAGCCACTGGAGGTTTTACTTTAGCACTTTCTAACTCAGAGTAACTGCCCTGCTCCCTGCCAAGGTCTGGCCCTGCTATGGCCTCTGGTGGAGAGGCTGTAGGAAGGAGGCAAGCCCCACGGGACACCGACAGCTCCAGCGAACTGAAGACCGCTGGCTCCCATCAGACAGGCGAGGGCTGAGGCACACAATGCTCCAAGCTCCTCACATCAGAAAGGCACCCCCCCTTATTTCAAACAGGAAGTTGATCAGTAACTTTTTTTTTTTCCCTTGTTTCTCCAAAGCAACAGAGGATTCCGAGTCATTTGTGAGTACCTCACACGGCAGTGATTCTCGCCATATTTCTCAGCAAAGGGAAGGTGTTTATCACAGTGCTTCTCAATTCTGTAAATTAGAAACACTTCAGAGCTTTAAATATATTGATGGTAGCTCCTGGGACCTGCCACTACACTAATTAGATCAAAAGCTGAGGAGTGGGACCGAGGCATTTTTAAAAGTTCCCCAGACGAATCTAGTGAGCGCTGGGTATCCAAACCTCAGACAAGTTCTTCACAAGAGGCTTGATGGAATCCGGGAGAGCACGTGAGATCTGAAAAAAAGCCTCCCAAGTCTGGATCTCCCAGTCTCCCAAGTCTGGATCTCCCTTCTCCCACAACTAGGAAACACCAGTCTTAGACGACTGTGAGCAGCTCTAGAACCTAACCCTCTGTGGACGCTACTGTACACCTCACTGTGACCAGTGGTGGGGAAAGCGCCAAAGCTTTCCAGAACAGCTCTAAGACTCTACAAAAGTGTCTGAAAATTGTTAGCACTGTTAGAAGTCACATTCTTTCCTTGTGACTACGATAGAACCCTAGAAATATAAAAAATTAAGATCTATAGAAAATGGCAGGTTATTTTTAGAACAAAATACTTTAGGAAAGTCTTCTGGCTAAATACAGTATATAAACCACTGTGTGTTCAACACACCCATTTCCACTCCTGCTTGCAAAATACTTATTTTACACACAATCTTGCCAATGATTAAAAAAAAAAAAATCAGCCAAGAGAAACACATGCAAAGCAAAACAAAAAATCACATTCATGCTTTTCAATACTGATTATAGAATTACAAATTCAAAAATAGAGCTCCATAATCTAAGAGACGTCTTCTTTTTTCAAACTTATTGAGTGTAAGCAGTCTGTATTTTTTCTTAGTTGTTTGCATAGGTAGTAAGAGCATGCTTTCTGGGTTAGACAGAGGCCATGCAAAATTATTTCCATTACTTGGGGGAAAAAAATGATTGGTCATGCTCAAAATGCAGATGCAAAAACACTTTGAGAGTTGATCAAAAGGCAGTATGGACTGTTCATTTAAATAAAAGCATGGGATTCCCCCCCAAAATATGAAGTTAGCAATAACATTACCCTCTATGAAATTGAAGAGAGACAGCCTGCACAGTAATAGCTATGTTTTGTGTTTATGTTTATGATATAGGCACTGGTTTGTCAGCAACTTTTGCTCTTCTCAATTCCAAGTAATACAAAGTTCAGTGTGCCTCATAGAATACGTTTTATTGAAACTGTGCTTGTAATTTGCATACTATCTCAAAAATCCAACCCGGAAACACTAATAATCTTTGCATCCAATAATTATTATAACCTACACAGGAAAACAGTATCTCCAGCTGCTCAGTAATTGGTCAGAACGACATTTAACATCGGATGTCAATTTACTTTTTAAAACATGTTTATTTGAAATAAACGAGCTTTGTTCGTAGCTCTTCTGTTCCTTTTTTCGTAAAGGCTGTCACTTCTGTTTCCTTTACATTCTGTCCTGTTTTTTTCATAATAGGTTATTTTAGAAGGATGACCATTTTCCTCCCCACATCCACCTCACACAATGCAGATGACCAAATTCTAATGAAGAGTGAGTTCAGATTGGATTTCCGACCTCTTAGTAGTAGAGACAGCACAGTCTGAAAGAGGGGATGTGACAGCGAAGTGTCTCCAAAGAAGGGCACTTTTGGTTTCCAGAACAGAACAGACTTGGTCAAGAGGCCTACAAGCCTCAGCCAATCACCAGGATCCACTCGATCTTTCTGCTTGGGAGGACTGTCACCCCATCTAGGACATCACTAGCACCCCCTGGTTCATCAGCTGTGCTCCCAGGGCTCCTCGGCTACAGTGAACTCCCAAAGCTCTCAGCTTGCCTTTACAAGCAAAGCAGGCCCTCAACGAATGTTTGCAGAATGAATGATGAAAGGATTACAGAAGAGGTCAGGGCAGCCTCACAGACAATAACAGTACTCTGCTATACCACAAACACTCCCACACCCATTTCTATTGGTCCAGTGGAGCATTACTTACTTTTAGTCAGGCTGCTTTTAGGATGAGAAAATATACAAAAAAGGTGGGAGATGGTCTTGAGGTGCCACAAGCTTAAGTTTCTTTGTGCTTCCACATTACATTAGGGGTTACAAAGGCAAGGTGTAGGGCCGTTGGAAGGAATGATGAAGACTCAGTGCTCCCGATGTTCACAGGAAATCAAGAATAAAGGTTTTAAAAAGCAAACAAACATTACAGATGTAACTCTACTGTTGGTGATTATTTTGTGCCTACCAGGAAATATGCCTGCTCTAATCAGGCCCACCTGGTTGTCAACTAGGAACCCAGGTCTACCATCTTCAGCAGATGATTTTTAACCCCCAAACACATATAAGCTCATTGTGCCAAACATCACTGAGAAGAGAGAACAGAACACCAAGTCCCTAATTACACCAAAGAACTGAACTGAACCAAGTGTAATTTTTCACACCACAAAGAACATCTCCAAACTTTTGGGCAAAATATCCTTTTTCTGTGGCTTAAAGGTTGCAACCTAATTAACTAAGGATGAGATTTTCATTGCTTACCAAGATGCCACACAGTGCCATACTTCATGATTTTTTTACCATTAAAATCTGAAACAGGAACTAAATTCCATAGACATATGGTTTATAGATATGCAAAGTTTATTTCTAGATCCCATGGAACTTTAATATATTTCATAGATTTGGGTTGTTTTTTTTTATTATAAAGACACTAAACAGAAAATCCATTCTTGAAGAACTCTGGAATAAAAATATTTACCACTGGGAAAATTAAATTACATTTTATTAATGCTTAACTGTTTATATTCCCCACCTCCCCTCCCAAAAAAGTGTTATTAAAACAGAGTAGTCCAACTATGATTCTAAGACTGTTTCAGAGCTTCAGATAAAAGATTTCAAATGAGATTTACCTATTAAAGAAAGATGAGAGGTTCAAATAGACAAACACTCAACTCCAGATATTGACAACCCCACATCTGGTGCAATCTTTTTAGGAAATCAAAGTGATACAGGAAAACTCACGGTGGCTAAACACTGATGTGCTGCTCGAAGCAACAAGATCAAGATGGAAGGCAGTCACAGCCTGGCAGGGGAGAGTGAGGCTGCTCTGGGGAGCCAGACGCCTGCACAGTGAGATGAGGACTCCTGGTAGAGTGGTGAAGTCAGGATCAAACACAACAGGCTCAGAGTAAGTGGATTTCACGGAGCACTAGCTAACTCTCACAAGGCCAGATGTGTTGTCTTAAACGTCGCAGAGGTCTACAATTCCAGCTTACCCTCAACACACGTGGCCTCCAGACTTGCAGGTTAACCTGCTCGTGCTCAAATTAGCAGCAAAATAAAGCAACCTACCAGAAGCATCTCCCTAGAGGTATTCAGAGAAAAGAAAGGGGGGAAAAAGAAAAACAGGGCAGTGCAGAATCCATAGCTATGCAGGTAATGTATGTTCTAGTTACTTCGCACACGGCAATACTGAAAAGGGAGACTATATGAATGGATCCGTGTACAAGGTGTTCAGGAAGAACCTGAAGAGTCCATAACTTAAAAAAAAAAAGTAATATGTAAACGCATATAACTTAGCATGCTATATTTCACAGCAAAGTGACAAATGCTATTCAAAGAGACTCAGAACCATGACTCTGACATTTTTAAAAAATGGAAAAAAAAAAAAAAGCTAAAAATCCCAGAACACCTCCTAAAAGCTTGAAATAATCTATGTACATATCTTGCTTATCTGTGAATTTCTTGAGGTTCCCTTTTTCTCTAAACAAGAAACGCAATTTTCACTGACAATGCCAGATCAAACAGGCTCCATCCTGCTTGTGAGTTTCACTACATCTTCAGCTCAGAGAAGAAATAAATGCATTCCTGAAAAATAATCCCAACGAAGCCTGACAGGCAGGACCAGTGTGCCCACAACACTGTCACACGCCACTCGGAAACACCACCGCTGGCTGCTGGCGTCAGGCGACCTCCTTCCTCTCCAGGTTACAAGACGAAGAGACACGGGTGTGTGCACTCGGGGCAGCATGGGGCTTTCCATTTCTAACATAGGAAAAAAAGCAACACCAGAGAAGAAAATGGCACAGACTTATGCATCCAGTCTAGAATTCATTTCTTTTTTTCCAGGAATTTTCTCTAGTCCATTTCAAAACCCCAATGACCTTAGTGAGCAAATTTACAAGGGGAAAAAGAAAAAAAAATTTAACTACTAGTGACTGGCTTTCTGGCTATCCGACTTGCCATCTCTTAGAACACATCCCACAGGTCAAGACAGCTTATGGCAATGCACGTCTTTGCAGATAGGAAGGTGGTGAAAGACTTCATTTCTACCTCTAAAAACTTCTCTCTGTGGCAGTAGGAGGAACAACAGCAACCCACAGGCCACCTTCTCTGATCCTTTCACAGATGCGCAACCGTCCTACACTAGCTGAGTATATACCTGAGAAACGTTAGTGTGAAAATATTGCCCTTGACAAAAACTGGTTAAGATGGGGCCAAAGTGCAGAAAGCGACAGTTTTTCCCTCGGTTTATTTCACTGTTAGTGTCACGGTTTGTAAGAGTTCCTGGTGCCACGTGACAATCCACAGTTGAGACAAATTCCGCTCAGATGAAACGAGAGCCAAGTAATTCATCCTTCTACAGAACACACTAGTGACAGCTTAACTGGTTTCACAGGTTTCAAATCCCTAGTGTCCAATGAAAGTTGTTAAGAGTTCTCTAGAAAGAAATATGTACAGTTACTAAAGGGACCGTCCAGGGTATCGTCTATAATTATTTCAGTTAGCTTGGTGTCAATGCTTTGCCTATGGCTGTTATTTGGTTCAATGGCAGAATAAGGCGACGCTTTTAACAATTTGCAATTGAATTTTCAACATACACACGTGCGCACGCATACACACTACACACACACACACACACACACACAGCAGGCACATGACCCCCAAAAAATACAAAACAGAAGCATAAAGGGCTTTGGTGGGAGGGAAGGGGTTCTAAATAAATTAACATCTTTACAGATAAAACACCTGGACTGCAGAAGTATCACTGAGGTTTCTGAGAAGGCCGTGCAGAGGTTTGCATGCTAGAAGGTAACTTTCTGGAGGATTTCTCAGCAGGCTGCCTGCACCCAGGAGATGAGGGCGCCGCAGAGTCGAGCTGGGAAGTCTTGGGCTTGCGAGTGGAGAGCAGGGAAAGTTTAGCAGCAGCGGGGTCCTTGGAGGTGAGCGGCTCTTTCCCAACCGCACTGGCCTTTGGCTGCTGGGAGCCTGGCGCCTGGGAGCCCTTCTCTGCCTTGTCATCCACCACGCTCTTACAGACCGACCTGACGGAGCCCCCGCCCGCCTTCTTGGACAGCAAGGCGGTCTTGCCCAGGTCTGTCGACCGCCGGGTCTCCTTCTGTCTCAAGGCCGACTTGAAGAAGGACAGCCCCTTGTCCTCGGACTTGCTGTCCCTCTTCAGGCCGGCCTTCACGCTCATGCTGGGGGAGCGCAGGCTGGCCATGGAGGAGCTCCGCACGTGCCTGCTGTCCGCCCTGCCGTCCCCGGCCCTGGCCTGGCTCACGCGCGGGGAGCTGGGCTTGGAGCTGGAGGTGACGCTGGCCCTGTCGGAAACCAGCTGTGTCTGGAGCCCTCTCGGCTTAAGCTCCTCTCTGAAGTCCTGCTCTTCCCAGGTGGGAAGGGGCCCCTTGGGGTGGGGCCTGAGGCTTTCTTGGCAGACGTGGAGGAGGCAGTGTAAGCGAGGGAAGAAGCCGACTTCTGCTTCTGGAGCAAAGGGGACGACACGGACTCATGGGACTTGGAGGAGGACTCCTTCTTTGGGGCAGGGGCAGGGGAGGAATGCCGTGCACTGGCCCTGGAGGAAGAATCGGCTTTGCTTCGGGAGCGGGAGGGCTTTACGGACATTTTCACGGGAACGGGAGAAGAAGGGGACGTACTGGAAAGAGAGGATTCCTGGCTGGCCAAGGCTGGTCTCCCCTTCCGCAAGCTTCGATCTGGCTCAGAAGCGCCTTTGGCGCTGGGGGATCTCTTGGTTGTGCTCTCTGGTTTCTTTGTGAGGGAGCCTGGGTGGCTTGGGGATTTCACCTCTTTGACTGGAGAGCTGTCTACAGAATCGCTCTGATCCACATAAGCAATCTGGTTATTGTTATCAAATGGATCAGAGACAGGGGGCAAGTGATCCCCATGTGCTGAGCTTCTGCTCTGTGTGTCTGCCACACTGGAGTTCAACTTGCGGGCGTCCGACTCGTCTCTGAACACACCTTCCATGACGGCCAGAGGGGCCCGACCCACAGCCTTGTGCTCCCGCCGACTGTGACTGTCACTCGAGTCCTGGTGGCTGCTGGACAGGTTCCTCAAGCTACCGAAGCAGGAGATGGAGACCTTGTCATCCACAGCCTCCCCGATCTTCTCCAAGGTGGATGCAGAGGTGTGAATCGGAGAGTCCCCTGAGAAGCGGGAAGGGGAACTGGAGCGCATCTGCAACTTGGCAGACAGGGACCAGGAAGGCCGCATGCAATTTTCATTGACGGCCAAGGGGCTGGTGACAGACGGTCTGGATGACAAGCTCTGGCGCTGGACACTTCTCACGAATGGACGAGTTGAGAAGCCTCCTGAATGCAGCAAAGAGATTACCGTTAGCCAAGCCAACAAGATGCGCTAGTAACATCTACAGAACAAAGGAAGGCCAGCCTCAGGGGATGACGGGAGCGTGACCTTCAGAGCCAGTGGGTCTGGGGTCAGTGTGTCATCACGTGATTTTAGCTTTTCTGAGCCTTCACCTATAAAATAGGGGGCATACTAACTTGGGGGCCAGCAAAGCACCTTCTTGCCCAACATCAGGGCTCAGCAGACTTTTCCTCTAACGGCCAAGACAGTAAATATTTTAGGCTTTGTGGGGCACCTGTTCAACTCTGCCACCCTAGTGCAAAAGCAGCCACAGGCAACAAATAAACAAACAGGCGTGGCTGTGTTCCAACGAAACTTTTTTTTGTTAACAAATAAAGACAGGGGCCATATTTGGCCTGTGGGCCATAATTTCCTGACCCTTGTAACTCACACAGCTACTAGGAGAATTAAATAAAGTCTTCAAAGTCCTGTGCCTGGCAAGGTACCTGACATTGCACACTGCTAAGTAAACGTGAGCTACTTCATTTACGGCTTCTTCTTCTTACTAAGGACACTGGGGCTCACAGCAGCGAGGTCCGTGCCCATGACCACACAGGTAATTAGAGGCAGAGCCAACACCAGAACCACAACCCCTTCCCCCAACTCAACATCACAGGCAGGCAGGCCTGTGATTGCTGACTGTGAAAGCCATTAACGGAAGGAACGAGAGACAATACGCTTCTACCCTGAGTGCCTTAAAACTTTGAAGAAAAATATTCATAATTAGAGCAGTAAGTGACTTTGAACTTCCAAAGAAAATATTCTAAATGAAATTCTCCACACACTTGCTACTGGAGCTGTGGTATTAACACAACTCCGTCTGGATGAGACCCTGAGAGACAGGCCCTGGTCCATGGGCCTCACCCAGCACGACGGTATGATGATGGCCCCAAAGAGGATACCGATTCCCCCAACTCTGCCATTTAAAACAGACTAGGGGCAAACTATATCTAGGCTCACTGTTGAAACAACAGTGAGCTCGAAGTTTAAAGGCTTGCTGAAAACCACCTCTAAATAATAAACAAGCCGAGGGGCACTGTCAGTTTTTCATAAAATGTCAGGAGTGCCAGCCAGGAGCTTGGTGGTTACAGCCTAAGACTCTTATGCTACAAATGAAGATGCAACAGTCAGAAGGGGCAGAGCTGGAGGTGGGACGGAGTTCTCCACGTCAGACCTCCCTCCAGACTCCTGTTTCCTTCCTGCAGTTTGTGTTCAGATTTACCCATCACCACTAGCAAGCAGCAGTTTACTAGAAGCGATGGAAATGCAGGCCACAGACTGACTGAGGCCTGCTGGGGGTGAGTCACCGAGCTCATGGTATTCCATAGAGGCTGAGCTCACTCTCTCCCCCTCCCAATGCTCAGGGCTCCAGCTGCCTGATTGCCTCCCCCCAGCTTGGGGTCCCGGGTGGAGCAGAGGGCTGTGTTGCCACTAGTCCTGCGGGAGCTGAAGGCAAAAACACCAGAGCTCAATTTTTATCAGCTTTTCCAAGCTTGCATACTGTGACTGTTTTCAAAATTCTCCCAAACAGCTTTATGCAAAGGCAACGGCTTCTGTTCTAGCTGCTTCTGCACTCCCCAAGCACGCACCATAAGTCCCTCCAGGGAGACAGCATGGTGGGAAGAAGCCGAGCAAGTCAGATGCTCCCACACCAGGCCCTGCATAGCAGCTCATCCCCAGGCAGCCTCCTACAAAGCCTTCAGCAAATCACAAGCTTGCCGAGACCCCCTCACAGTTACTCTGAAGAGTTTAAAAAGCACTCTGATTACACTGTACCCATTACCATACAGAGTTAAAGCTCTAGCCTCCACGTTTACACTTTAAAAGTGAAAAACGACAAAGTGGAAGGAAAAAGCCCTGGATCCCAGAGGAAAAGCAAAAGGCCCAGTGATATAAAAGGTTATGTATGATGGTGACCACAGCCATGCAGTCCCCTCACTGTCACCCCCTTGTACATTCCCCCACCTCCTTCTTGGGACTTGGCTCCTCAACACGAGGGAGCCTGTGTGCATGTCCCGAGTCGCCGTTTTGGAAATCTGTCACAGAAACCCAGACCCACCGTCATCTTCACTCCTCTCCCCGGTCATCTCCACAGACTCAGACAGCGAGGCCAGGGAGGTGCGTCTGGAGGAAGCCGCAGAGGTCACGCTAGCTTGCTTGCTCCCCGGGAGTCGGCTCACCCAGTGTTCGCACAAGGAGGAACTCGTGGAGCCTGCAGGAAAGGAAGCGGGCACCGAGGTCAGGCCAGAAGCCCGGGGACCTCATTGCCGGGCCAGCGCTAACTCCCAGACCCCACACCATGCCTGCTCGAATGCCCGCTGTGAGGATGAAAAAGAGGGCAGACTCTCACTCACGTCTGCAGCTGTAAAATCCAAGTACAGGGATGGACACTTCATAAAGTGAAATCTTAAGAGCCAGCAACAGAATGGAAGAGACACAACTGTTCATACCTTCCATCTACCCTATAAACATTTACTGAGCACTACAGCCCAGGCACTGTTCTAAGCACTTGCAGTAATACTCCAGACAGAGAGATGAAAGCAAGCAGCGGTGTACTGTTACTTTCCTGGCCTGTCTGGTGAAATTTTTAAATCATTTAAACCACAGTATTAATATACAACAAGCAAGCACACACACACACACACACAGGGCCATGTGCTGTTCTGTCTTGTCTGTTCCAGGAAGGCCCTTAACTACGAGTTAGGACAACAGAAACCACTCCTGAGACGGAGAGCGTGCAGCAGCCTGACTATCTCTAGGAGACCTCAAAGGCGTGTCAGGTCCAAGCGCATCTGACTCTGGAAAGCACTGTGCGACGGCACTAGAGCCCTGAGTTCGCACCTTCTGTGAACGAAGTGAGCAGCTCCAGGCTGTACCGCGTGGGGCGTGATGCGCCAGGGGTCTCTCTGCCTCAGCGATGCTTCCTCTGAGCAGCTTCCGGCTTATCCCTCACAAGCTTCGTGGGGCGCAGGGATGAATAACTGATCACACACTGCCACATCCCAGAACTGTCCTATTCTCTCAACTCCAACATTAAGCACCTTCTCCCCGTTTGGATTGTGTGTGGCTGCCTCAACATCAAGTGTGGATACTGGTTCTTGTGTTTGTTTAACACAACAGAGTAGATCTCATCAAACTAAACCCAAGCCCTCTAAGATTATTACAGCCTTCAATCCTTCCCCTAACAGAATAGGCCAATCTTACTGGAAAAAAAGAATAATTTGTAACAGTGCTTTACCCTTTACAAAACGCTTTAACACAAGTTTACCTGATATGCTGGACACGACGACCTCATGAGGTAGGCAGTATTATTACACCCATGTTACGGATGACAAATACGTGGCTTAGATGGGACATGCTCCAAGATAACCCGACCTAGGGGTGGCAAAGCCGAGTCTGGTTCTATTTCCAAATCGCTCGGTCCCTCTACTCTGCGAGCGCCCGGTGATGCTCCTCAGCTCCCTCACTCACTGACTCCACAAGTAAACACAGAGCGTGCTCTGAGCTGGGCTCCACTCCACTTCCATGGCAACTCCTGATTCACAGTTGCTCGCACATTCCAGCCCCGTCTCCTTGACTGCAACCATTCTGCTTTCCAGATTAAATGCAAATGTGACAATTAACCTTATACAACCAGCGGAATCAGAGGACCTTCTGGAGAAGTCCTCTGGATCATCAAGTACCACCTTCTGTTCTCAGAAAAACCACCCCCGGAGTGGAATGGTCTTACCCGCCACCGAGCTGTTGGCCGACCATGATGGTATAGCCGTCCGCCTCTGGTAGAAGAGGATGTACGCCATCTGAGTGCAGACCTCATCTTCCGACAGCTGCTGCACGTCACTGTCGTCGAAGCAGTACCAGAGGCCGTCCACGGAGTTCTTGCAGAACGCTGCCAAAGAGAGCCCACCAGCCATCAGTGCAGGGGTGGCCACGCTGGCCACTCCACTCCACCCACAGACACCGTTTCCTTGCCACACATAATTCAATGACTTTTTAAGGTCGCAGGCAGTAATGCAGAGAAAGGATTGAAAAAAAAAAAAAAAACGCCAAATTCCAAATCTACACAGGCAAGATGTTTCACGAAACTCCAACCTATTCCAAATGGATGAAATTCTACTTAATCTTAGAAAATGAGTATTTAGTTAAACCAATGGCTTTCAACAAGACATGATTTTGCCCCAGGGGACACCTGGTAATGAATGGAGACATTTTTGACTGTCACAACTTGGGGGTCGGCAGGGCAGGTAGGATACTAATGATGAGTCGGGGCTCGAGACCAGGGCTGCTGCCAAACATGCTACCGTGTGCAGGACAGCCCCCACAATGAAGAGTTACCAGAAAACATACTAATGTGCCAGGACTGAGAAGCTCTGTTTTAAGGATGCTATAACATTTTAGTGTTTTGAGAACTAGAAATAATGATATTAACCATCAGTTCAGTTCAGTCACTCAGTCGTGTCCAACTCTTTGCGACCCCATGAATTGCAGCACGCCAGGCCTTCCTGTCCATCACCAACTCCAAGTACATTCAGACTCATGTTCATCGAGTCAGCGATGCCATCCAGCCATCTCATTCTCTGCCGTGCCCTTCTCCTCCTGCCCCCAATCCCTCCCAGCATCAGGGTCTTTTCCAATGAGTCAGCTCTTCACATGAGGTGGCCAAGGTACTAGACTTTCAGCTTCAGCATCATTCCTTCCAAAGAAATCCCAGGGTTGATCTCCTTTAGAATGGACTGGTTGGATCTCCTTGCAGTCCAAGGGACTCTCAAGAGTCTTCTCCAACACCACAGTTCAAAAGCATCAATTCTTCGGCACTCAGCCTTCTTCACAGTTCAACTCTCCCATCCATACATGACCACTGGAAAAACCATAGCCTTGACTAGACGGACCTTTGTTGGCAAAGTAATGTCTCTGCTTTTGAATATGCTATCTAGGTTGGTCATAACTTTTCTTCCAAGGAGTAAGTGTCTTTTAATTTCATGGCTGCAATTACCATCTGCAGTGATTTTGGAGCCCAAAAAAATAAAGTCTGACACTGTTTCCACTGTTTCCCCATCTATTTCCCATGAAGTGATGGTACCAGATGCCATGATCTTCGTTTTCTGAATGTTGAGCTTTAAGCCAACTTTTTCACTCTCCTCTTTCACTTTCATCAAAGCAATTACCATCTGCAGTGATTTTGGAGCCCAAAAAAATAAAGTCTGACACTGTTTCCACTGTTTCCCCATCTATTTCCCATGAAGTGATGGTACCAGATGCCATGATCTTCGTTTTCTGAATGTTGAGCTTTAAGCCAACTTTTTCACTCTCCTCTTTCACTTTCATCAAGGGATTTTTTTTAGTTCCTCTTCACTTTCTGCCATAAGGGTGGTGTCATCTGCATATCTGAGGTTATTGATATTTCTCCCAGCAATCTTGATTCCAGCTTGTGCTTCTTCCAGCCCAGCGTTCCTCATGATGTACTCTGCACAGAAGTTAAATAAGCAGGGTGACAATATACAGCCTTGTCGTACTCCTTTTCCTATTTGGAACCAGTCTGTTGTTCCATGTCCAGTTCTAACTGTTGCTTCCTGATCTGCATATAGGTTTCTCAAGAGGCAGGTCAGGTGGTCTGGTATTCCCATCTCTTTCAGAATTTTCCACAGTTTATTGTGATCCACACAGTCAAAGGCTTTGGCATAGTCAAGAAAGCAGAAATAGATGTTTTTCTGGAACTCTCTTGCTTTTTCCATGATCCAGCAGATGTTGGCAATTTGATCTCTGGTTCCTCTGCCTTTTCTAAAACCAGCTTGAACATCTGGAAGTTCACGGTTCACGTATTGCTGAAGCCTGGCTTGGAGAATTTTGAGCATTACTTTACTAGCGTGTGAGATGAGTGCAATTGTGTGATAGTTTGAGCATTCTTTGGCATTGCCTTTCTTTGGGATTGGCATGAAAACGGACTTTTTCCATTCCTTTGGCCACTGCAGCAGCTAATACTTGTTTAACACTTGTTATGTATATCTCATTTGATCCTATGAAATTTGTTCTATTACAATAACTCCCATTTTACAGAGGCTCAAAATGATTAACCAGCTTGCCCAAGGCCACACAGCTGGTAAAGCACGGGGTCCAGTTTGTTTCAGAATTATCTAGTCCTTGAGCTTGTTCTTAAACCCCCATCCTACCCTGCCTCCCTCAGAGGCAGCAAAATGGTGCCTCATGGAAGTCCCCAGCAAACTGAGAACGGGGGCTGATGAACGTATGCAGCCTTCTCTCCAGATCAAATTCTAAGCCTGAGATAAGAATCAAGAGCATTGAAGCACCAGCAAGAATAGACAGACGCAGCTTACTGTGCTGTGAATCGATCAGGGAGTGTGATAAGCTTGATCCGGGAAGCTATATGCGTACCAGTACTTTCTAACTGATTGGGGTGAACATAAATGAGTGCTACAATATTTGCCTGAATGCCGGAACAGACTCAGTGATACTCGGGGGACAGGACACATAAGGTCCCTGAGTGGCACCAGGAGTGACAGCCTTGACAGGCCCCAACCACTGGGTAAGTATGGACTCCGAGGAGATGAAAGGGACCAGACAAGGCAAGGCTACACCAGACAGGTGCCAACAAAGAAGAGCAGGCGAAGAATCCATGACTGCAGGGTAGGAAGTCGTCTGCAGCTGTGGACTCACTGGAACCAGAGGGGAAAGGGCAAATAGAGCTGGTAAAACAGCAACTGTTTGGTCAGTGGCGTGGTCAGGCTTGATGCACTGTGGCCCAGCTGGAGAGGGGGTGCTGTTGGGGAGTGGGAGGAGGGGCGGGAGGACAACTGTACAGAGGAGCGTGCCCGAGAGAAGGTGGCAGGGCAACCGTGTACCAGCTCCAGTCTGCTTCTCCTCGGGGTGCTCTGTCCTCAGCCACAGCATGGGAACTCAGGGGCTCATCAACGGGCTAATGATGTTTTTATAAAATAATTCTGTGTGCTTCTCTTCCCAGTGCTGCTTCCTAAATTGTTTTCTAGACCAGTGCTATGCAAATTGTGTCTCACAGACTGGTGCCAGTCCACAAGAGAAGCACCAAAACGGGGCAAGCATTTAAAAACATCCATAGTAGTCTGATGTCTTTATTGTGTTTTTGTGTTAAGTTCTGGCTCGCAAAGGACTGGAAATTTTTTAAAAGATTTAAAAAAGGTTCTTCATTGCAGATCGTTTAGGAGGCACTGTTCTAGAATCATTACAAGTCAGCCATACGTATACATGTAACTATAGGTAGAACCAGTGCAAAATAAAGAACACACTAAAATAAACATTCCAAGTGAAAGTTTAGAAATAAGGTATCTTTAACTTAACAATGCTCAAGTACTTAAATGTTCTTATGCGAGAAGCAGTGGTATGGGCTCAGCATGGGAAGTAAAGTAAGTCAAGTCGCTCAGTCGTGTCCGACTCTTTGCGACCCCATGGACTATAGCCCACCAGGCTTCTCCGTCCATGGGATTTTCCAGGCAAGAATACTGGAGTGGGGTGCCATTTCCTTCTCCAGGAAATCTTCCCGACCCAGGGATTGAACCCGGGTCTCCCGCGTTGTAGGCAGACGCTTTACCGTCTAAGCATGGGAAAGGGGAAAAAAATGCAGAAAATATCTGAGTCACTTCTAGGTAACAGGCCCCAAGAAGCAGACATGAGCACTTTCAGCTCCCTTGCATGGCCACCAGGTTAGAATACGGTCCTTCGCCTAACGTCACAGAGCTAGGAAGACGTGTCTAGCTTCTAGCCCACACTCCTCTAATTGTACTGCCTCCAAGGTAGCTATGGGTTTCCAGGCACTTTCCAGTCTACCCCATAAAAAGAGCAACACGAGGCTAGCATGTCCTATTTTCCTCAACAGTTTCTAGCTATAAACCATGCAACATGCTTGTCCATACTTTCCTGAGAAACAGTGTTCCGCATGGAAGATTCTTTACCAAAGCTGAAGCTACACAAACACCAACCAGGGATGCTGGAGAAAGTGTTACTTCACCAGCTAATGAGTGAAAGTAAATTCCCTCTAAGTCCCTTTCAATTCTCAGAATCCCTGAGTACATAACTCCGTGACTTAATATCAGGGAATGGAGATATGACCAGGAATGCCCCAAGAGGAAAAATCCAACTAGATACACCTTTGTGTAGGGGTTCCCACAGAATATAAATATAAAATATGTAAGATACAAAATCTAGTATTAAAATCTGGCTTTAATAGACTTTTCAGTAGATCCTCTATCTCCTTTTTCTCTTAGAAAGTCTTCCTAGGGCAAGTAGAGGCCAACCAAAGTGCTCCACTATGAGATACGCTCCAAGTTGGATCATTCCTTTCGCAAGTGACTGCAGCTTGCAGCATCTAAATATTGAAAGAATTTGAAGTTAATGGGCTTCAAGAACAATAGATTGTGTCCAGTCACACTCAAGCTCTTGCCTCCTGGAGGAAGAGCAAGTTAAGAGAGGAGGTGTGCAAGGCCAAGGACCCGAAAGGCTCATTCACCATGTTATGGGGCTAACTGCCAGGGAGGAGTCTCAGAAAGCCTGAAAGACCAACCGGCAGGGCCAACCCTCCTCTACCTCCCCCTACATCTACGAACCAACAGCACCCTGGGGCCCTGCGGCGGAAACCACTGAATTGAGGACGCAACGGGCTGAGTGGGAAGGACGCAGAAACCCGAGTCCTGGCCACCCACACATCAAGCTCCCCACACACATCGAGGTCCAAGCAAGAAGCCCCCAGTGTACGGGCCTCCCCAGCGTGCAGGCATGCCCTGAGCCCCATCACTCCATTTCTGAGACTCAGTCTCAAAGAGATACAGAAGGGGACTATGCACAAAGATGTTCACCACTGTCATCCTCAAAGTTAGACACCAGAAATAATGTATGTGTTCAACAACAGGAAGTGGTTATATATCACACTAGAGTTTCATCATCAGAATATCCTGCAGGCATTGAAAATAATGTTTACAAAAACTAAGTGTCTGCCCCGTGAGTGTAGGTGGCAGGTTACTAATCGCAGCTTCCCCTGACCCTCCAGGAAGGGGGTGCTCTGGCCACTCTCTCCTCCCGGAACCCACAGTCCACACTTCAATCACAGAACCTAATATACACTTCTGCTCTTTCATATTACATGAGCCTACGCCATCCCAACCACTTGTTTACACTCTTGGAAGACAGAGGCTGAGATTTTTTTCGTTTCCAACATGCCTCTGATATGTTATGTCCCATGGCAAGCAAGAAACAGAGCAGGTGCTCCAAAGAGGTTCACCTGAACAGAGCCCATCATACAAATCACAACAGTATAAAGTAACGGCCAAAACTTACAGAAAATACTGGAAGTAAACGCCACTTATCAGAATGTTACCTACTTACAATGGGATACTATTCAGCCTTAAAAAAGGAAATTTTGACACACAGTACAACATAGGTGACTCTTGAATACATTACACTAAGTGAAGTAAGCCAGACACAAAAGGACAAATACTGTATGATTCACTTACATGAGGTACCCAGAGTAATCAGCTTCATAGAAAGAATGGTGGCTGCCAGGGATTGGGGAGGGGTCAACAAGGAGTTACTGCTTAATGGATGCAGAGTTTCAATTTGGGAAGATGAAAGAAATTCGAGATGGATACTGGTCATGACTGCATGAAGATATGAATGGACTTAACGACACTGAACTGTATGCTGCTGCTGCTAAGTCGCTTCAGTCGTGTCTGACTCTGTGCGACCCATGGACTGCAGCCCACCAGGCTCCACCGTCCATAGGATTTTCCAAGCAAGAGTACTGGAGTGGGATGCCATTGCCTTCTCCAGAACTGTATGCGTAAAAATAGTTAAAAAGGAAAATTCTGTTGTGTGTTATTTATCACAGTTTCTAAAAATATTACCTTTTTTTTCTTTTGAAGTTTATGGCCGTGCCACACAGGATGTGGGCTCTTAGCTCCCCGACCAGGGACTGAACCCCCACCCGCTACAGTGGAAGTGCAAAGTCATGATCACTGGACTCCAGGGAACGCCCACCACCATTTTCTGAGTAATAATCTCACGGATTATTTTGGAGTGGTATCCTCATGGCTTGATGGCATTATTCTTTTTGCCTCTTTCTAGTCTCTAAATTTCATGATGAGCACTACTGCTTTGACAAATAAAAAAAATAAATTTGGACACAAAGCAAAAAGAAAAACCCTTACAAGTCGCTTTAAAGATACTGTTAAAAAAAGTGGTCCACAACCACTCCAAATCAGGGAGATGCTAGGCCCTCAAGGAAGCAGAGCAGAACCTTAAACGGGGCTATGCAGGTGAGACAAGAAGGCAAGTCCTGGGTGAGCCAGACGAGGCCACCCCTCTGCACAGGCCACCACTCTCCCTGCTCGGGTCAGAGCCCGACCAGATGAGGCCAGGGAACAGAGAACTGGAAGGTGAAAGCTGCCCTCATGGTTGGCACACTTCCCGCTGGAAGAGAAAGCAAGGTTCTAAAGCACAGCCACCCTGTTGCAAGCACAACACGTCGGGGGGATCGTCAGCACAGGCGCCCGGCCTCTCGCACTGCAGACCTGTGTAGTGCCCCCCTTGCATGGTGCCATGATGATTGCACACGGCATACAGGTCATAGATGTAATCCTCAGGGTCCCTCCCGAGTCCGTAGGGCCGTCTCCATGGCGACCAGTGGGACGGCAGGCTCCAGCTGCTCTGGCTTCGCTTAACCACGTGAGGCGTCATGTCGAGGCCGGTCAAGGGGAACTTGACCATGTTCTGAAGTTTCGTACGCTTGTCTCCCTCCTGTTGCAAGAAGAAAAACAAATCCTGATGGCATGTTCATGTGAGCAGAGGGCAGGCCAGTTCAGCATGAGAGGCAGACTCTATCGGCTGAGGTAGGTTTGAGTTTCCTACCTGATGTTTCCAAAGACATACGACACAGGGAACAGGTTAATTAACACTGTTAACTACTGGGGTTGGCCAAAAAGTTCATTCACGTTTTTCCGTTAAGATGCTATAGACTAACCTAAACGAACTTTCTGGCAAACTTAATACCTACAGGGTTTTAATATCACCAAAAATGGAACCTGCGATTAACTACATGTAAGAGGATAATGAGCCTTCTGGTCCTTACCTAATAAAGGTTTTTAATGTGCAAAATGACAATTTCCAGTGGTTCATCCAGAGGCATGAAAAGGAATGGAGTAACAACATATGTCAAGGACAGCACAGTGTTGGCACCGAACTCACGAAATGGGGCTTATTCCTGGCCCACCTCGTCCAGCAAGTACATGCACAGTTAACAGTGACTTAGCTTGCTACATTCACTGAGCTGACAACCTTAGGCAATTGGAAATCTTGCCATCAGCTGAAAGATATCTACTGAATATTTCCTGTGTCTATAGTGAAAGTCACTCAGTCGTGTCTGATTCTTTGCAACCTCATGGACTATACAGTCCATGGAATTCTCCAGGCCAGAATACTGGAGTGGGTAGCCTTTCCCTTTTCCAGGGGATCTTCCCAACCCAGGGATCAAACCCAGGTCTTCTACACTGCAGAAGGATTCTTTACCAACTGAGCCACAAGGGAAGCCCTCCTGTGTCTATGGGGGCTTTAAAAAAATGAATCACGTACAGATAATGCCCATTCTAAGGGGGAAAAATGTTCCTAAGAGAAAGGGAGGCAGGTCCTGCATGATCAGGCTGAAGAACCTGGATCCTGGTCTGTAGTTAAGGGGGAAGCTTGGGGAGGAAGCTTGGGGGAAGTCAAGGGAAGGCTCTGAGGCAGGAGGTGATGTCATCAGAGCTGTCATGAAGTAGTGCCCAAAATGTGCCCGAGAGGGAAGAGCAGTGTAGGTTACAAAACCAATAAAAAGACACCACAACTGCAACCTGCTAGAAAGGAGCGGAGAGTTGGAACTGGCAGGATGACAGCAAGAATGGGGAGAAGAGGACACTTACAGAAGGAAGTGGGGAGGACAACCAAGCCTAGGTGTCAGGGACAAGAAAGAACAGTCAAAGATGACACTACAGTTTTGAGCTGGGGTACTGGAGGCGTGAGTATATGTCTTCAAAAGAAACAGAAAGCAAAGAACATCAGTCTGTGTGTGTGGAAAGAGACAGAGGGCTGGGCAAACCCCCAACGGGCCATCCACCCGCAGACCTCAATGGAGGTGTGCAGCTGGGACACTCAAGGCAAATGCTCACTCCTCACTAGCACAGGGGCTGGACTCCAAACCTCCGTGTGCAAGCCCCGCCCCGGCGACCATGTGCGCCCCCAACATCTTCACTTCATCAGCGAGTCCTAGACATCTCCCAAATCTATCCAGGTCTCTCCACCTCCACTGCCGCAACTCCAGTGCCAGCCATGAGCAGGCCTGCCCTGGATAAATGGCCTCCTTCAGACCTCCCCGTCTGCACCCTCGTAGCCTCTAACTCTCCACACAGCAGCCTGAACGGTCTCTTCAAATCACGCCTTTGGTGATGTTGCTTCACTGGTTCAGAACCCCACTCTGCCTACAAGGGCTGAATGACCAGCCACCGCCGGCCTCTTCTACTTCGACTCATGCCTTTCTCCCCAACCCCCCGGGACCTCCAGCCACACTGGCCTCAGTTCTCAGCCTGCTGCCCTGCTCTGCACCCACTGCGTCCAGGTACTATACACGTGCCCCTTCCTCACCCGCTGCAGGCCTCCTCCTAACCATTCAGATCCATACCTTCTTGCAGCCAGGTTCAGAGACTCATCCAGGATCTACCTTTCATTTACCTCCCTTACAAGAGGGCCGTCCGGGACAGCTCTAACCTCAGGAACAGACAGACTTTTTGGGAAAACTGACTCACAAAGCCATACAATGCAAAGCAGATTTTCTTCGTATACATGCATGACTCATCTCCCCAACTGTACAACAGCTCCTTGGAAGCAGGACAACACCCGTTATTAATTTAGGTAGAAACAGAATTCTTCCCGCCCCCAGAAGGAGCTCAGATTTTTTTTTAAATCCCAAAGCACACTTACTTGAGCACAGCATTTACAAATCTAAAGCAAATCCTCAGGAACAAAGTAAAATATCTGCCGTATGAACTAAAATGGTTAGGATTCAAAGATCACAGGACACTTGAACTTTGCTTTGGGAAGAAACTACACAGGGCCCCAAACACAGGGGAAAATGTGGGTCTGTAACAACACAAGATCGTGGGCTCACATGGGGACACCAAAGAGCCATCCCCAACAGCCCGCCAGCAGGAGGCCTAAGACACCTGGTCACAGCGCTCTTCCCTGCACCAGAGGATCTCCTTACCTGTCGAAATCTCTTCAGATGTATGATCAGCACATCGGGCAGAGTCCAGAGGCTCAACGTAATGCTGCCCTGCTGCAGCTGCTTACAGTGCGGGCACGCCAGGCGTCGTCGGGAGCAAGCTGGAAACAAGGAGCACGACGCTGTTAGCGCTGCTTAAGCAGGACCCCTACAGGAGACAGCCTTGTCTCCTCACTTCTGGGCCAAGGCATGGCACAACTCTGAATCCCTCCACAAACTATATTTAACGGGAGTCAATGGAAAAACACATTCAAAGGGCTAGGGTTGGCACCCAAACACTGGCTGAATAGCTGCTGCTGCTATTGTTCACTTGCTAAGTTGTGTCCAACTCTGTGACCCCATGGACTGCAGCACGCCAGGGTTCCCTGTCCTTCACTAGCTCCCGGAGTTTGCTCCAACTCATGTCCATTGAGTCGGTGATGATATGTAACCATCTCATCCTCTGTTGCCCTCTTCCTCTTTTGCCTTCAATCTTTCCCAGCATCAAGGTCTTTTCCAATGATTGCTGAATAGACTCTCTCAAAAAGGAATGACCGAGGTAAATCCTATATAAAGATGTTAAATGTCACAGAAGCTCATCATACTCCCAAACTCAACTCATCGCCTTTCTGTCAACACAGTTCCCCTTTCTCCTCCTCCTGCATGTCCTACTCCAGCAAATATCACTACCACCTGTTAAGAGCAGAACACAGGGATCATCCCAAAGCCTCAAATCCTTCCCTCTTCTTCCACTCCATATCCATCCAAGATAACACACCTCTAACATGCCTCACATCTGACTCCTTCCTTCTGCATCCCCTCAACCCAGCTTAATTCAAAGTCCTCACTCACTCTTACCTCTTCTTCCTCTAGTCTCTTAATCGTTCTTCCTCCCCAAATATCAAACTGCTCCAGACAATCCTCCCCCTCCTGCTATCACCCAGATCTTTCTCAACACCAGTCTGAGGCCTCAAATCCCTGGGTGTCCCCTCTGCAGGCAAGGGTTTCAGGAAGGGGATATAAAGGTACTAACAGGACATGTCTGGTGAGAGAGGTTTTTAAATTTCATTCTGGATTTCAGAAGATGCCTCAGATCTGGAACCATTAACACGATGAAGTGAGGCAGCCATGGGAACAGAATGGATAGCCATGCCCTCTGAGATGTCAGAGAAACCAAGGACAGAACCGGGGGGATTTGGATTTTTAAGGGAAACAAACATCGAGAAACCACCAAAAGCTGAGGATGCATAGTCAGAAACACAGGCAAGTCAGAGGCATTCCTTTCATGCAGACCAAGTTAAGAGTGGCGAGAACAGGCTGGTTATCAGAACCACATCCCATGGAGAGGCTGAATGCACACTGAGCAAAGGCCACTGAACTGAGCCCAGCAGGGGCCCCGAGAACCCTGGACAGCTGTCAGAAAGCCAAGTCAGAGAGACGAAAAGAGGTCTGGGAGGGAGGACGCGCTGAAACCACTAATGATCAAGTTAGGCAGAAAAGAAGAGAGACTGGCAAGAAGGCTTGAAGGGGAAGCAGAGCTCAGGGGATTTCTTTCACGACAGGGAGACACAGTTGTGTGTGCAGGGAAGATGGGGAGGGACAGGCGTCTGAGTGGCTGGAGCTGAGCGAGAACACTTACAGGAGGGACCTACACTGTCATCTGGCAAGTCCACATCTTGGCAACATGCAAACTGTCTACCTAAGTACGTGGCCACCCGGCCCGGCGCTTCTGGTAAAGAAGCAAGCTATTTGTTTGTCTTTTCATTTTCAACACATTGTGAACAGATACTCCTTTATAAGATACAGTAAGAACATCATGACAATGTCCGATAGTTTTGACAGTTTCTACAGTAACACTATTCCTGTACTGAGCTCGTCATAAACTGCCACAAAGCTGCCGGGTCTACGGAGCACAGCAGGAACATGGCTGGCCTAGCGAACTCCTGGCAGGGAAGGCGCTGGCTCAGAAGGCAGCTGCCCCATTTCCAGTCTGTTACAGAGTTCGTCCTCAGATTAAGATGAAATTACTCTCCCTGCAATTTCCAGTCTCTAATTCTCTTTTTTAGTTAAAAGAAGTCCAAATCCTCATCCACAAAATGAAATGGATGAAAATACCTATCAGATCTTCACTTTAGGTCTCCTTTTCAAAACACATTCAGCCGTGCCAGGATTTCCAGATGCACCATCCACAATCCACACTCTCCAAGATGATGAGGAGAGCAGGGCTGTCACCACCTGAGACCTGGACACTGTTTCCAAAGCATCCTCGGGTGTCCAACAGCACTGACACTCTCATCCCTGGGCTTGCAGACAGCCTGACCCCAGAATTATCACCACACAGCCTAAGTTTGACCTTCTCCTCTTTCCTATCTGAACTGTTATTCCTGGACCCAGTGACTGAGCTTCACAAGGAACACTCACTCATTCACTGCAGGACATATTTATTGAAAGCTTTCTATGGAAGGGCTGGACCCTGCAGTACTTGCTAGGGTTATTTTATGACCAGGACAAAGTCTCTTACCTGCCATGCCCCACCACATCGGCCTCATTTCTGTTTCTCAACCTTTGCTTCTTTATTTACTTGTTTATCCCCACTACACTATAACAGCCTGAGGGCAAAAATGCTGTCTGTCTGGGCCCCTGCTACAACCCCAGGCCAAGCACAGGACCTGGCATATGTATGTACTCAACAACCAGGTACTGAATGAGCAAATCCTGATTACAACGTCAGTGAGATGCTTTGTAGAATACCAATGTTGCATCTGGTCTTCCCTGATGGCTCAGTTGGTAAAGAATCTGCCTGCAATGCAGGAGACCAGGTTCGATTCATTGTCATCTAGCAGATCTGCCCAACTTTAAGCTTTGAACATCTCCCAAATCAAAAAAAAAAAAAAAAAGCTAAATAGGATAAGGGGCTACACAGAGCATGTAATCAGTCAGGTTCAATGTCAATTGTTTTATATACACCCAAGATTAGAAAAATATGTCTCATGAAAAACTAGTAAAGGAACTAGCTATTAACTGAGTGGAGGAGAAAAGGCTTAGTAAGAAGATGAAAACTATTTTCAAACATCTGAAGGATAAACAAGTAGAAGAAAACAAAGACCTGTTCTCAATTGTTCTTAATGACCTGAGAGTTTGCCTGTGGGATGTAGCAACTGAGGACCATTTCAGGATAACATCAGTCACCATCAGAGATATCCAAAGAAGAAATAGTGTCTCTGACAAACAGCGGCTGAACTATCATCTATTTGAAATTAGGCAGAAGAACTCAATCATTAGAAAAAAGCTTTAAAGTCCCCTCCAACTCTGAAATTCCATGATTCCCTACATGCAAGAATGAGTAGTAACAATCAGTAGTTGGAATTATGATCCTAAACATCAACTCAAAATCAGACGAACTCTAAGTGCTCTCATCAAGGTTTCTCAAGGTGTCTAAACCTGAAAAGGCTTAAAAACCACACAGGCCTATTGCACAGTGAGCACCAAGAGTGCTTTAGTTCCTTGGTTCTGACTCTGCTATTGTAATGTCTGTTCTTTTCCTCTACACTGAAAGGGCTATTTATCCTTTTAAAAGTATTGAGAAAGTCAGCACATTATATTAGCTGCAGGAAAGGGTATGAATGATCCAGAATATCCCTCCATAAGTTTGCTTTATCATGAACTACAGTCGCATCTAACTGAAGATCTCCAAGTTACTGGTAGTTTTCTAATTGTGTGTTTATTACAGGGTTTTCATCTCAGAATAATAACGGAAGGATTTTTACAAAACTGCAAAGGAAAAGACACGTTAACTTTGTCAACGAATCAAAATACGCAAAGAGATAGACAGGGAAACACTTACTGACACGGCCAAAACATCTCTACATACTAAAATTCATGCTAAACTTGCTGATGTTTTAACAGAAGCAGTAGGAGACTCCATCTTGGTCGTTAACAAAAAAAGATAAACATAGTGACCCCTATGTTCATGGAGATGAAACATACACCTCAAACTATATAAGCTTAATCAGAGGTCTTGTTTTGGATGATGGGACATGCCATCCTGACGTGGAAAAAGAAAAAAGTAAAACATGTATATATCCTCATATGCATTGTGCCTTTAGAATACAAAAAGCAGAAATGAATTCTGGCTTTTTTAAAATAAGAGTGCAGGGGAGAGAGAGAGAGAAATTAGTAAAGAAAATTACTAAAGATGAAGTTTTAAAAGTAATAAAACTTTACAAAATAAAGTGTGGCTGTGACTTAAAGGGTGTGCTACTGTTAATCAAAAAGGAACTGACTTCTTCGCCTTAAATGCTCTTGCAAAAGAAGGCCTAGTAGCTGTGCACAGAGCTAAGAGCAAGGTGGAGAAGCTGACTCTGGCCTGTGGTGGGGCAGCTCTAAATTCTTTTGATGACCTGAATCCTATCTGTTTGGGACATGCTGAACTTGTCATGACTACACACTGGGAGAAGACAAGTTCGCCTTTATTGAGAAATGCAACATCTGTGACATTACTGGTCAAAGGACAAAATAAGTACACACTCATGCAAATCAAAGAGGCAATAAAAGATGGCTTGAGGGCTGTTACAAAGCTACGATGATGGCTGTGTCACCCCAGTGCTGGTGCAGCGGGCATGGCAGTGGCAGATGATAGCCGTGACTATATATAAGTCCAGTGTGTAAGGGGCAGGGCCAACTTGGGAGTCCAAGTATTGCTAGTGAATTGCTCACTATTCACGAGGTTACTGCTCAGAACCTGGGTTTTGACCTTCAGGAAACACCACGTTAAGTTCAAGCAGAATATTCAGAATCAGGTCAGCTTGTGGGTGTGGACTTGAACGCAGATGAGCCAATGGAAGGCATACGAGATGACCACTATGTAAAGAATCAGCTTCATTACTCCTGCACTGTTAACTGCCACCAACATTCTCCTGGTTGATGACTTTATGAGAGCTGGGATGTCTCCTCTAAAAGGAAAGCTGAATTGAAGCTTCCCTTGTATCATTTGAATCATGAAGACTCTACAGAGTGATCCTAAGAATATAGGTATGGAATTTTGATCCAAGCCTCAAATGATATTCAAAGGCATTTTCTTTTAGCATATGAAAAAATGAGACAACACTGGCACCTATTCAAATTCTTAAGTTTTGAAATTATAGTGTATTTTAAACTGCTCTGAATTATACACACATACAGCAGGCTATATTTATCCAATGAACAGGATGTTTGCTTTAGCTTAGTTATATAAAAATATGTTAGATAAGCATATGTTATCTACCTTGCTATTAAATATTCCTGTTTAAAAAACACACACAGTCAAGGGTCCCATCCACTATCAGTTACCAAATCCCCATCACCTGCAAAGCACCACGCTAAGTGGTCTAAACCATCCTGTGCTACACTGTACAGATTTACGTCTATATCTACACTGTCCAAAACAAGAGCAACCAGCCACAGTGTCTCCTGAGCCCTTCAAATGTGGCTAATGCAACTAAGGAACTGAATTTTCAATTTTAATTAACTTTAATAAGTCCAGGCATCTGTGTTCTCACTATCAAAAAGTTGAGAACCACTGACCTAGTTACAAAGGAAAATAATTTAATCTCAAAGTTAAAACAAAAAATAACTTAATCATCAACTATTAAAAAGGAGGAAAAAGAGAACTATACAAAGATTTGTGTCTAGAACATTTTTTTCCAGAAATTCCAGAAACTTAAACTGCTTTTTGTTAAAGTCCTAAAAGGATTAACACATCAGATGCATATCACATGTGCAGAACCTACATAAATGCAACCAATTCTTGAGGTCTCCTCGGGCATAATCTGTTCTTCTCCAGGGTCATCCCACGCTGGTGCCTCCCTACTACCCTCATCATCCAATGAACGCTGCCCACCCTTACCCGCTCCTCTTTGGTGTAGAGTTGGAAACACTGGGATAAAGTGCAAGTTTGAGGCTGATGGTGCCGCTCCTTCTGTAGCCGGACACTTTCTGCATCAGGGATATACTCATCTTCAGTATTTACAAACAAACTGCAACGAGGAGCAGAAAAGCATGTATCAGAGACGCTCATGCAAAACTGACAGAAGAATAAAATTAACAGCTTCACAACATGACTATAAACTCATAACTGAAAAGATCAATACCTAAGAGAGCAAAAGGGGCAATCCAACTTTTCGAGGATCCAAAATGTTCCTGAAAAGTTCTCAATCTAAAAAGTTATTTTCAAGAAATAATTTGCAGTTGGTTTTCTGGGACTGGCCACACACTATGCTGATTAATTCATATATTCTTATCCTTTTGTATTAAAGGGCATGCATTTGGCGTAACTTGCTAGAGTTAATGGGCCTATAATAATAATCAAAGTAATTTGAATATATAGCTTCTGTCTCATTAGCAGCAAACAAATGTTCTAAGATTTGGGGATCCAGACAACAGAATGTATAGGAGAGAAATAATATTTTGCTTAAATAAAGGATTAGCAACACACTTGGATAGTTTGCTAAAGAAAAAGAGGTTTGTGTTTCAGCTAATTTGAAAGCTCAAACGTATGCTATTAAAATAACCATCAAGACAATTGACTATATAAACACTAAGTAAGAAAATACTTACAAATCTTTTGTCTCCTTGTCCCATTCTACTACTAATTTCACATGAGCAGTACCGCCTGGTCCACAAGATTTTAGTGCCCTATAGGATAGAGAAGAGAGTCACATATTACTTTCTAAATAAATGATTTTAATTAAATATGTGAACCATCTGAAATCATAGTGTGATTGCTGAAAATCTTCATCATTGGTCTCCATCAGAAAAGGTTTCTGACCATTATAACCTCATATTTAATGATCTGATTACAACTGGACTGAAAAATCCTTAAATTAAAATATTCAACATGGAAATAAAGACAGGAAGAAATTTAGTACCATACTATAAGGCTATCCATGTAACTCTTAGAGGGTATGATCTTTCCAATTTTTGTCTAATTTCTCACCAAACCAGAGACTAGACAACGATCAGAACGAAGTCTGCCTCTCTCCACCTCCCTCCATACATCATGCCTGGTCCCGGGACTGTGCCCACACCAATGTCAACTGTGCCTTCCTGCAAGGGACCCCTCAAGCTTTACCTCATTTATTGCCCCTGAGCTCCTTGGCTCCTCAGCCATCTTCTGAAACACTCAGCATTAACAGTCAATATTACGTCTCAAATACTTTTTATTTTTGCAATGTTTTAGATCATTATCTAATCTAGTAACTCTAATTTCTAAAGCCAACAGTGAATTCCTTTCAAACAGAACTATGTTGCATACTTTTTTGGAATCCTGAAGTGCAGGCACTTCAATATTTACTGGAAAAGGCATTATAATAGAGGCAATACTGTGTTTTCTATATATCCATATACATGTATGTCTATGTACACATATGTCTATTATTTTATTAATACAGTAGAGTGTTGTAAGAGGACAGAAGTGTATAGAAAGCACAGAAGTAGCATAGGGGAGAGCCTAATTCTGGGGGCAAACAGGGGGAGGGGAGATTGTGAAGAGAGGCTCAAAGGGAAGGAACTATCAACAGAGAGGCTGCACATGGGCAGGCGCACGTAGACCTGTGCTGTCGCGTTCGAACCACCCGCGGCTCTGCTGCCGCCGAAGGTCTGAGACAGTGGGGGGAAGAGCGAGGCCTGACAGAAAAGCAGCAGCCAGGCTTGAAACTGTAGAGAAGCTGGGCTTATCATTTGAGGATTTCAGGGAGGAAATTGCTATGATTAGAATTCTACTTTGGAAAACTTCAATCTTGGTGAATATGCAAGTGTAATTCATCTGTCATCCTGAGACTTAGACCAATTTAGTTTCCTAACATAACTACTCTAGGTTTTCCTGATTCCAAAAATGATCATAAAACACATCCCACTCAAATATGAAACAAAAGTAAAGTAAGGGTTTACTTTCTCAATGAGCCTGAAGAACCTACCACTCTTCTACGGAAATTACATCAGACATCACTAGAAATCACACACAAGCAAACATGAAATCCTAGAAGGTGAGTTTTTTTTTTACCTTTCCACCGTCGGGTGGCACAGAGGCTGCTCCTCCTGGGGCAACAAGTACGTTATTCCCACGACACTGACCACACGCAAACTGAATGGACACACCTGCGTCAAATGGCAAAGGCAAGTCAGCTTCGGTTTCTGTTCCAGGGCATGTGGTTCACAGGGGCATTTCCAGGCCAGGTTAGTGGGAAAGCAAACTGATCCACAAAGTGCTTCTCTGCAATATTCCAGGAGACTGCTGAGCCCTCTAACACGCTTTCCATGGGACTGGCCCAAATGCGACTTACACGCCAAATGTTACGCAAGACAAGCAACCTGCTGCTTCAGCTTGACATGAAGTTCCCCACAGACACCCCAACAAAGTAGTCAGAACTTTGAAAATATACAGTTTGTCTACAAAATCTCTCTCTCTACAAAAGCTGATCACGCGCTAAACTTTATTAGGCAAACATAAAGGAATACCCGGCAGTTCACAGAAAACCTTGCAAGAGCCAGCTCCCTTCATAAAACAAGGAATGAGTTCTCAGTCTGGAAAACCTGAATGCAGATCCCGCTAAGGAGCTTTTCTCTGGGGCTCCCCAACACTCCAGCACGGTGGCGAGTCTCCCCCAAGGTCAAAGGCCTGAACTCCCCATCTCACCGTGGTGACTGTTTCTGCATGGGGTACACACACATGCTGTTCTGAAGCATCAACAGGCTTACACACCTGAATGCAAACTGCAGGCCTCAAGAAGTACTTCATCTTCTCCAAGATTTCCTTCTGCAGAAGGTCCCATGCTATGGTCTTCTCTAAGTGCAGCACAAAAGGCAGTCCGAATCTAACACACATGAATAACTGTCATCACCTTAGAAAGTACGACAATTCTTTCAATACTGTAACTCCTTTCTCATCCTTTTAAATAGAATCACAATACAATTGGTTTTAGGGCAGTTTTCAAAAGAAAGCAAATAGGAAATTTAACACTCTTAAGTGATGAAAGAATCAGAAGAGAAACTGAGATTTATAAACGAAATTTAACAACTTACACACCAAAATGGCTTCCAATAAAGTATGGTACCATGATGTTTGGTAGTAAGATAGCAGAAGTAGTGGACACAGTGAGGAAGGCAGGTGGGCGTGGACGTGAGTCTAGCAAATAACATGGATCAAACACGTAAGGGGTCAGGTGCCAGAGGAATAGCGAGAGAGGGCTGGGAGGTCTCGCAGGGAGACGGCTATATCCTGGTGGTCTGACGAGGAAGACACTGGCAAGCAAGTGACACTAAAGTCAGCTCTAGCCAAGGAGAGAAGCCATGTGGCCGCTGCCAGGTTTCCTATCCCATGCTGAGCTCACAGGTGTTAAGAGAATGAGAGGCAGAGCTGTGGTTCTCAGCCACACGTACAGGCTGGTATCAGCAGGG
The DNA here is from genome assembly GCA_006408695.1 of Aepyceros melampus. NCBI lineage: Eukaryota > Metazoa > Chordata > Mammalia > Artiodactyla > Bovidae > Aepyceros > Aepyceros melampus. Next base: position 112,203 of record SJXQ01011615.1, read on the forward strand.
GAAATTTAAAATACAGTGATGCCCATGAGATTCTGCTGTAATCCCTGTGGTCTGTGGTTTGAGTACTGAGACTGTTTTAGGCCCCCCTACTCCAGGTGGTTCTAAGATGCAGCCACGGTGGGGAGCACTGGTCTAGCCTTAACTCTCACCCAAGCCCCAGCTTACTTGCTGTTGCCCTGCATGCATCCAATTCACACCCTCAACAGGCAGTCAATTCCCTCAGCCTGGAAAAGCCTTGTCACTCTTAAGCCATTTCCTACTCAACCCTATAAGGACCCAGTGGCACCCTGTGGATGCATTCCCCGAGCTCTGCGGACCAAGCACTGCTGCACTGCAAATACCACCTGCTTATTCTGCCTCCACCAACAGACCGCGTTATCTGATAGCAGGCACTATGCCTGACTTACCTCACTAGCCCAAAGACTGATGCCTAGAAAACAGTAGATGCTGGATGAATGAATGAACGAATGAATACACAGACTGACCCTGACTCAGGCCAAAGCAGAGGCGCTAATGTCACCAAGAAACCCGCTCCTAACAAGCACCAGTTTACTCACAGCAGAATTCAACAGTAAGCCTACCTGCCTAAAAACAACTGTGATGTGAAATACGTTATAAGCATGATGTGTAAATCAGCAGCCATATTTTTCATATGACAATGTCTTTACTTTTAAGAGACCAGCATCATGAAAGGGATTCTATAAGTTCTTTATTTTATATAAATCTGATGAGCTGCCTTTCCTTCTGTCCTTAAACATGCCAAGCTCCTTCTAATCTCAGCATCTTTTCAAAAAAATTTTTATTCCAGTATAGTTAATTAACAATGTTGTGTTTCAGGTGTACAGCAAAATGAATCAGTTTTACATATACATACATCCACTTGTTTTTAATCCTTCTCCCACATAGGCTAGAGTATTGAGGAGAACTCCATGTTACACAGTACGTCCTTATTAACTATCTATTTTATAAATATATTGATAGTTGTATGTGTATGTCAATCCCAATCTCCCAATTTGTTCCTCCCCTTCCCTTTCAGCCAGTAATATCTGGAGAAAACCCTAAATCCAAAAAGATGCATGCACCCCAATATTCATTGCAGCACACTTGCAATAGCCAAGAATGGAAGCAATTTAAATGTCCATGGACATGGGACTGGATAAAGATGTAGTATATGCATACAATGGAATATTACTCAGCCGTCATCTCAGCACCTGTGTACTCAATGTCCCCTCTTCATGGGATCCTTTCCCCAGAGGCTCACATAGCTCACAACTTCTCACTTGGCTTGGCCCAGCTACCTCCTCCTCAGGAAGGCCCTCCCTCGCTTTCCTCATTAATGTAGTTTTGCCAGATGGCACCCCACTCCAGTACTCTTGCCTGGAAAATCCCATGGGCGGAGGAGCCTGGTAGGCTGCAGTCCATGGGGTGGCTAAGAGTCAGACACGATTGAGCGACTTCACTTTCACTTTTAACTCTCATGCACTGGAGAAGGAAATGGCAACCCACTCCAGTGTTCTTGCCTGGAGAATCCCAGGGACGGGGGAGCCTGGTGGGCTGCCGTCTATGGGGTCGCACAGAGTCGGACACGACTGACACAACTTAGCAGCAGCAGCCAGACCCCCACCAGCACATTCTATCATATCAGCATGTTTTAATATCTTCAAAGTAACAATGACTGTCTGAAATTAAATGTTTACTTGTCTTTAGTGGCTCTGTCCTAACTAGGTTGCAAGCACCAAGAGAATACAGATCCTGCTGTACCCCTAGTGTTTAGAATAGTGCCCAACACACTATAAACACTGGCTAATGAACATCATAAATAAACAAATCAACACATTTTGCATTTATGTTATTTTCCATTCTTAAATAAGAAACTTATTTCAAAGCAACATTTTAAAACGTTAATATAATGCTACTCTAATATTAGAAACACTGTATCCTTCCTCCTTGAAACACATCCATATGTTGTTATTACTCAAGTTACATTACTAGTGTGATAATGTTACTTTAAAAGATAGTCTAAAACTGCCATAAAGCCTTAGAGAGGGAAACAGATTTAAGAGAGATTTCTAACTCCCAAATGTCTGACTAAATACAGCTGAATGAATAGTGGTGCCATTTGCCGGGACAGGAAATGATGGGAGGGTCAGGTTTACAGGGAAAGACAATGAGTTCAGCTTGGAACACAAGACTGAGGTGCACATGCCCTCCAGGCAGCTTTGTTAAGATTTTTTTTTTTTTAAGCTGTAAAGAAAGTAGCTGGATACAGGTCTAGAAGTCTAGAGCTCCAGGAGAATCCTGAGCTGAAAATACAGATAAGAAATGTGCCTCTGAAAACTGCATGAGCTTGAAAGCCATCCTAACTTAGATCCTATCATCCTAATTTTATATTCTCCTCATGTCAACCCCTCAAATCAGGTCAACTTACACACATGCTCTTTCTAAATATCAGAATCAAAAATTAAGTACTCAAGAGGAAGGATTTTTTAATCCCTACTTTTTAAAATATTTGAAAATGTTAGACTTTTAAAGTCTCAATACTTATTAGAAAGTAAGTTGCTTGTCACCTTTTCCCTTGCTGCCCAGTGCAGGCTCGGTTGCACACTAACAGAACGATCTTGTCGCCTCCTGCTCTTGAAGGGGGCAAGTCCGCTTTCCCCTGCTTTGCTGCTGCTTGTGCAGGAGAAGACAGTCTATAATGATCCAAGCCAAACTTCAAGTGGTTTAGGTTGTTGTTTAAGTGAATTCCTAAAATAAAATGAAAACTTACTTTATCTCTTCAAATGTCTTTATTCTTTCATTATAAAAAACATACCCATCAGAGAAGTTAGGTTGTCTTTATTTACACTGCAACTGAATGAGGAACAAATGATTGACTTTGAGATTACTCATCCAGCCCTTAAAAAAAATTCTTGGTATCCATTATATCATTAAACTAGCCTTACCTACCTTAAAAACTGAAAATTAAAACAATTCACTTCAATGAATATTGGTTTTAGAACGGCAAGTCTGCAGAATGACCCTCCAGGACAGACTTAAAATGAGTCCATACAATCAGCAACCAAATTATTTTTAGTAAACAATAAAGACCAGTATATGTGGAACAATCTTCAATATTCCAAAGGCAGCTCTTTTCTTTGATTTAGACCCAGGTGTCTAAAACGCTCACAGCCATTATAGAACTTTAATCAGCTAGACTGGATTGACCTACAATAAAAAGTTATGACCAACCTAGATAGCATATTCAAAAACAGAGACATTACTTTGCTGACAAAGGTCCATCTAGTCAAGGCTATGGCTTTTCCAGTGGTCATGTATGGACGTGAGAGTTGGACTGTGAAGAAAGCTGAGCACCGAAGAATTGATGCTTTTGAACTGTGGTGTTGGAGAAGACTCTTGAGAGTCCCTTGGACTGCAAGGAGATCCAACCAGTCCATTCTGAAGGAGATCAGCCCTGGGATTTCTTTGGAAGGAATGATGCTAAAGCTGAAACTCCAGTACTTTGGCCACCTCATGCGAAGAGTTGACTCATTGGAAAAGACTCTGATGCTGGGAGGGATTGGGGTCAGGAGGAGAAGGGGACGACCGAGGATGAGATGGCTGGATGGCATCACGGACTCGATGGATATGAGTCTGAGTGAACTCCAGGAGTTGGTGATGGACAGGGAGGCCTGGCATGCTGCAATTCATGGAGTCGCAAAGAGTCGGACACACCTAAGCGACTGAAGTGAACTGAACTGAAAGTAAACAAAAATATATGTTTGACAGGCACAGTGCTGGCCTGTGCAGGTCTTCGAACATGCCCCAAAGCAGAGCTATCTGTCGATCAGAGGTACTAAGGAATTTAGCATCTAGCACAAGGTCTTACACTTAGCTCAATAAGTGCTTGACTAAATAACTGCTTGACTAAATAACTGTTCATTTCCTTAATCCTTTGGAAGGATAGCCTAAGGAATGATATGCCAACTGGAGAAAAGAAGCCCTTCACCACCACCACATCAAAGAAATAATAACAGTATTACCAGAAGGAGAATAAAATAAAAGCTGGTTTACACAAAAGTATTCATAGCAAAACTCCAGCAATAAGCAGCAATAGGTATTCAACAAATTTATTTTGGTATTAACTAAGCATTTGTTGAATCTAGTTAATACCAAAATAAATTCCAAATTAATTAGTCTAAAAATGAAAACACAGAAACTATAAATAAGGAAGATTTGAATCTTCACCAAACTAGTAGAGGGAAGAAAACTTTTTAAGCTTAAATACCATAAAGAAATCATGAAAGAGCAGCAGGTTTCACTTCATAACCATTTTAAACTTTGGTATAAGAAAATACTGAATTTGAGACAATTAATGGGCTCATTTCCTAGGTTCTTAGCAGAGGTAAGGTTGGGAAGACCTGTTCTGCTAAAAGTGATCAGGATTCCTAACGAGATGAGAGGATACACTCAGCTGCTGAAAATCAAGCTCCACATTCAAAGTCTAGGCCCACCATTACCAGCTGTGTGACCTGAGCCCCTGAACTAACCTGTCTAAGTCTCAGCTCCCTCCCCTGTAAAATGGGGAAAAGGATAGCCTCACAGGTATCAACAAAATACTGATGAGGCCTTTGTAAAGAGCAGAGGCTTACACATATTTGCTAAGTACTATATTCTTCCAACAAAGGCACTTATATAACCATGGACCTCACCAAATTCACTTATAAATAGAAACAGTGTTAACCCTAAGCAACTGAGATATGAAGGGGGATTTGGGGAAAGGCTCTGACCATGTATTAGGAATTACACTCATCTACTCATCTTTCTGGGTACAGAAAGATGAAGCAAAACGCAGTCCCAGCTACAAAAAATTTCACAGTATGGTAGGAAGGACAGAGAAGAAACCAGCATTTGCACACAACACGCTAGTGTCAGAGATTAGCAGAAGCTACACCAGAACACGGAAGGAGCAGGAGTCAGTCTGCCAGTCTGGGGTTGGGAAGTGAGGACAGGCTTTCTGGCCTTTTACTATAATGCAATTAAAATTAGAAAACAATTTAAAAAAAAAGCATATGCCTGAAATCCTAAGCTGAATCCTAAGCTGGCAGTGGGGAAAGCTGACCAACTCACAATACAGAATTACCACAGGTTCAGAGACGAAAGGCATCAGAGACCTGTGGAAGCAGAGGCGAAGGAAAAGAGGAAGAAGGGGCACCAAAGCCATTCAACGAGGAAAGAAAAGCCTCTTCAACAAAGGGTACTGGGGCTACTGAACATTCACATGCAAAAGAATTCACACCACACACAAAGATTAACTTCAAAAGAATCTAAGACCTAAATCTAAGAGCTAAAACTTACAGTTTTCTTAGAAGAAAACAGATAAATCTTCATGGTCTTGGCTTTAGTGATGGATTCTTGGAAACGACATCAAAAGCAAAAGCAACAAAAGAAGGAAAAGATAAACTAGACCTCATCAAAATTAAGGACTTTTATGCATCAAAAGACAGTATCAAGGAAGTGAAAAGATAACCCACAGAATGGGAGGAAATACCTGCGTCGCATATCTGACAAGGGTCTATACCCAGCAAACATAAAGAACACGTACCTCAAAAACAAAAAGATAAGCAACCCAAGTTCAGAGGAGGGAAAGGTCTTGAATAGACATGTCTCTAAAGAAGAAATGGCCTGAAACTGCATGAAAAGATGACCAACATCATGTATCATTAGGAAAATGCAAATAAAAATCACAATGACATATCACTTCACACTCACCAGGATGGCTAAAATAACAACTACTGGCAAGAATGTGGAGAAACTGTAACCTTCATATATTGCTGCTGGGAAGGAAAAAATGATACAGTTTCTATTAAAAGCAGTCTGGCAATTTCTCAGAAAGTTAAACACAGAATTATCATATGACCCAGCATTTACACTTCTAGGTATATACTCCAAAAAAAAACTGAAAATAGGTATTCAAACAAATACTTGTACACGAATGGTCACAGTAGCACTATTTCATATAGACAAAAGGTGGAAATTCAAATGCCCATCAACAGACAAATGGATAAAGAAAATGTAGCATATACATATAACAGAATAATATTCAGCCATAAAAAGAACTGAAGGACTGATATATGCTGTAATGGATGAACCTGGAAACACGCTAAGTGAAAGGAACAAGTCACAAAAGGCCACGTATTATATGATTCCACTCATATGAAGGTCTAGACTAGAAAAATCTACAGAGACAGAAAGCAGAATAGTGGCTGCTTAGGAAGAGTGGGATGAGGAGACTGGAATGTGTGCTTAGGGGAGACAGAGTAGGTGTTAATGAGAGCTGCAGAAATGAGTTTTCAGCAGAGCAAACAGGAGGGAAAGTGCAAAAGCATGTGGCATGTTCAAGAAATAAAGAGTAAATCTGGATAGGGTACATGGGAAAGAAGATGGAATATATTAGGTTGGTGCAAACATAATTAAGGGTTTGTAGCATGAATTTTAAATCATTATAACTAGGTTCAAACATATCTTTATTTGTCAAAATAGGAACCATTATAATCAACACATTTTTGCCAATAAGAAATAAGTTTGTTTATTCCTGCAGCATAAAAACTCTTGGAAAGCATTTTCTGCATCCTGTTGGTTGTGGAAGCATTTTCCCTGCAAACAGCTGTTGAGATGCTTATCAAGTGGTAGTTGGTTGGCGAGAGGTCAAGTGAATATGGTGGATGAGGCAAAAGTTCGTAGACCAATTTGTTCAACTTTTGAAGTGTTGGTTGTGCAAAGTGTGGTCAGTTGTTGCTGTGGAGAAGAACTGGGCCCTTTCTGTTGACCAATACTGGCTGCAGGCATTGTAGTTTTCATCAATTGCTGGGCATACTTCTCAGATGTAATGGTTTCACCAGGATTCAAAAACTCAAGCGGCTCAGATGGGCAGCAGAGTACCAAACAGTGACCGTGACCTTTTTGTGGAGCAAGTTTGGCTTGGGGAAGTGCTTTGGAGCTTCTTCTCAGTCCAACCACTGAGCTGGCTGGTTATCACCACTCTCGTTTATAATCCACTTTTCATTGTATGTCACAATCTGATCAAGAAATGGCTCCTTGTTGCTGAGTAGAATAAGAGAAGACAATACTTCAAAATGATGTTTTTGGTTTCCAGTCAGCTCATGAGGTACCCACTTATTGCACTTTTTCACCTTTCCAATTTGCTTCATATGCTGAATGACCATAGAATGAGTTCTTCAGCAACTTCTCATGTAGTCGTAAGAAGATTAGCTTTGATGATGGCTCTCAATCGTCACTGTCCACTTCCAATGGCTGATCACTAGGCTCATCTCCTAGGCTCTCATCTTCTTTGCAAAACACCTTGAATCACTACTGCACTATACATTTGTTAGCAATTCCTGGGCCAAATGTGTTGTGGGTGTTGCAAATTTGTCTCCACTGCTTTACAATCCATTTTGAACTCAAATAAGAAAACCGCTCGAATTTGCTTTTTGTCTAACATCCTTTTCACAGTCTAAAATAAATATAAAATAAACAGCAAACAAAAAAACACAAAGCAAGAAACACACATTAAAATGATGTATAAAAAAACCACCACATTTATTTAGAATGTATTCCAATTTATCAAATGGCCAGTTTCAACAATGCAAAAACTGTGATAACTGTTGCACCAACCTAATAGTAGAGAGGCTAGAAAAAAAGCAAGGTATTCATCCAAGGTATTTAGATTTAAATGCAGACAAAAGGGGCCAGGCATTCTTCCAAGGTATTTTTGATTTAACTGCAGACAAAAGGGAACCACTGGGACATCAATAAGCATGTAACATGATCAGAACTCTATGTAAGAATAAGCCTGGTAGCACTGTGAAGAAATAATTGAACAGGAGAAAGCCCAAAGGTAAAGAAATTACTAGAAAAGCCCAGTTGAGACTGGTCTGCACCGTGTCAGCAGCAGTAGAATGAAGAGGAAAACTACAGAGTATTTGATCAGTTGTGAATTTAAGTCAAAATCCAAGAGAAAAGTACTTGGGGCAAGCTGTGAAAAGAAGGACAGTGATACTCACAGAAGAAACACAAGAGGAGCAAGAAAGAAATGCTCAGTGTGAGATGGCTGCAGGGCTCTAAGCGGAGATTCCAGCGGACCGCTGAAAGTCAGGGCACGCAACCAGAAGAAAAGTAGGGGCTAGAGGAGAGTTTAGTTCTAAAAATCACCAGTGCAAAAACCTGGTAAGACTGGCAGCAGTTCTCCAACTTTCACCTGCATCAGAATCACCTGTTAATCGACTGCTGGGCTCTGCTCCCAACGTTTCTCACTCAGTAGGTCTGGAGGGGCACCTAAAAATTTACATTTCTCATCAGTTTCCAGGTGACACTGATGCCTTGACAAGCACTGGAGTAGAGTAAAAAGAACAGAAGCCCTAGGAACTGAAGAACCTAAGGCCAGGAACAAAGTTCTTTTCAAGAATTACTTTCTTCGAGGGAAATATGTTACCTAAAATGGATACCATCATAAAAAGGTATGTTAAGTGTATTTCACCACAATTTCAAAAAATTATACCATCATACAATAAGCTAAAAGAGTAGACAGTTGTTAAACCTGCAAACCCAGGTGGTATTATGGAAACAGATGCTCATTTACCTCTTTGACTGAGAATTCCTTCAGGCCTAAATATTTCTGGAGTCTCAAAGGCAAAAATGCAGTCACTTTCATGGACTGTTTCCAGGTCGTCTGTGTCACAAAAGGAACGATGGAACCCATCATAGTACATTTCTGTTAACACAATCTAAAAACGGGAAAAATGCAAATAGTTGGGTAACTGGAAAGTCAGTAAGAATTGATCTCCTAATCCAGCTGTGAACTTCTCCAGATCAGCAGGCCTGCAGGAAACACCTCATCAAGCCCAGGGGATCTGCCCTTAATAAGAGAGTCTTGGAAGCACAATATCCTCTGTAGTTTTATAACAACAAACTCTGATTTCAGAGTGCTGGGGCACTATATCCAGCTTTGGTGAAGAGAGTCAGCACTTACAAAGTCTAAAGCCCTTGTTTCACAGGGAGAAGAAACTAAAGAGAGATGGAGTGATTGCCTAAGGTTATACATCTATCCAGCCTCAAAGCAATGATAAGAGTCTACATCTGATTCTGAGATTTTCTACCATTAAATTTTCTTCTTTTCAGATTAAAAAATGTCAAATAACCTGGAGATTTGTACTGGAAAAAAAAGTAAATCGACTCAAATGCCCCAACAAAAGGAACTAGTTAACTATACTATAGTTCTACTGGAATTATGAAGTTCTTGCAAAGAATAAGCTACATATATTTGCACTAACATGGAAAGATCTCCTAAGTAAATAGTGAAAGTCGGAAAAGAAAAGTATGAGTACACGGTTCCATGTTCATAAAATAGTAAATAAAGTATATGCACAAGACAAAATATAAAGGAATATACAACACAGTATTAAAATTAATAAGCCTTAGTTCTAAGATCCTTAATACAAGGTACTTTCATTTTTACTAACTTTTATTAAGCTTCTGAAATGGCTCACTACATTATAAAGAAAGAAAAATAAAAGATGGGAAAAAAGACAATGGAGACAGGTAGAGACCTCATTACACGCTCAGCAGCACCGTCCAGTGAAAAAGTACTGGACCAGGCCTGAAGAGGTTCCAGTTCCGGCCTGCCACCAACCAGCCCCATGACCCTGAACAAGTCACATGGTTTCTCTGGGCCTCCTTCAGATGAGGAGGTTGGAATGGGCTCCTAAGGCCCCTCTACTATCACAAACATACTAGGAGTCAATAAGGTGAAAGGGGCTTGGTGGCACAGTCCACAAGCAATCCAAGAAAAACAATCCTCTCACATTTTTCTTCTAATGATTTTAATTAACACACTGTTTTCCTGCAGGTGAACATGCAAGTATACTTCACTTTCTCCAGCAAGCTGAGGTCAAAAACAAACCTGTGATTATACCACTCACTTAATGCAAAAAGAGCCAGACAGCACTGCAGGCTTTAAAGATACAACCAGATTAGCCTCAGACACACATCGAAGCCTCCTCCTCTCTATCTTTCCCCTCACCTTGAATTTACAAAAAAAAAGAAAGATGAACGAGCATTTCAAAGTAAGGAAAATCACGAACATTTTATCAATCTGCGAGCACTGGGCCTACGAAAATATGAAATACTTGCTGCATCAGGGCAACACTGCTGGTGGTACTTGTTTTACTGCAATACTTCCCAGATGAGGTCACAGAAGGCCAAAATACAAAACACCTTCATTATTTACATGATTACATAGCAGCATTCAGAAGTTATCTAGGGAAAAGCCATTCAGCCACTGAATCATCTTTCCTTGGTAAATTTTAAATAGGGAATTTTTTCCCAAATAAAACTCTAACAGTGAATTAAGTAAAAGAGGTATGTAAAAGTATGTCAGGTCACAAACAGGCCAAAATTACTGTGGGTCAATACAACTGTGTATCAAATATTTACCCAAAAAAGAAAGGTTGGGGGTTGGAGGGGGTTACAACTTTCCTTTCTCTTATCTAAAGAAAGTAAAACACTCTAATCAGAAAATAAACCACACTGACCCCTGTATGTAGAGTACTAACAATATGCTCATTCTTTTCACCATAATGGGAAGGAATTTTCAAGAACAACTGGTAGGGTTTTCTAAGCCTCTCTGACCTTCAAATACCACAGGATGCTCTTCCTGTGGCCCACATGAGCATCCATAGAATGATTTAAGATGGTGGTGGTTTAATTAATTATACTCTATAAACAAAGCTGAAAGAAGGTCTTGGTGTAAAGTCACAGCTTTTCCTTTTAAATATACATAAACACAATTAAATAAAGCATGGAAAGTTTTTATTTTTCTCTTTTGGATCTTGATGTTTTTATCTTTCCTTTAACAGTATAAGCAACTAGTTTTAAATTTCTATCCAACCACGTTTGGCTGAGAACTGTTAAAAAAAAAAATTCCAGAAGAAGAGAAAGCAATATTTTTGTGGCTCGTGTGTCATCGGTCTTAGCAAGCTTATTACCTGATCAGTGGGGATCTTTGTTTCCACGGACACTGCTTCCCGAAGTCTGGCGACAGTCCCAGACAGAGGCACGGCCACACCAACCGCATGCAGTGAGAGCATTTCCCCTGATACACTACGGTGACATAGAGAGGCCTGTGCAGATCAAAGTCAGATCTTCTCATTAGTCACTTACTTCAACTAAAATGAACGAGCAAAACAACGTTGACATGAAATCAACAACACTAAAGCAAACCCACACCTTCAGTTGGACCTATGCAGAACTATCCATCGATAATCAATAACTCAAGAGAATTGGCGGAGGAGATGGATGTGTGCCCACGGACTCCTGTGAGAGCACTGAAGAACGCTTTGGAAAGGGCAGCATTTATAAAACAACTATACAGCGTACCAATACTTGGTCCTGTGCATTGTGGTTTCTTTAAAACAGCGTAACTTTTTTTTTGAGGAACAGTTCAAATAAAACCGCTAATTTAAAAGTGTAATGCAAGGTCTCTAGAGGCTCTAGGAGGCACTCGACAACCTTCTCCAGCTCCCACACTACAGGTGGATGACCAGCTGAACAGAATACAACCAGACCAACCAAAAAGGCTTGCCTTCCTCACATACCTGCCGACCCTACAGGCTCAGACTGGCATTTATAAATTTCTGTAAGGCCTTAATAATGCCTGTATTCAATTTATCACTAATGCTATTACTTGTCTAAATATGTAAGAAGCCCCAATAGAGGAGCCTACGGAAGAAAAGGAACATATGGGAACACAGTTTTAATTTGATTAACTCTGTTCTTACCTTGTGTGGGGTAGAGGAATTGGCAGAGAAATGCAGAGGAAAGGATCAAAAGTGTTGCTCTGCTTCTGACAATGAGGACATGTCAAAGAAGATCTTCAAAAATAAGAATGTGAGACACTACCATTAAGATCACCTCAAACTATATAAGCAGACAACATAAGGGAAATTTAATTTGCTCATACCTGTATTGGGCTTGAAAAAGTTCTTGTACAAAAGTGCTACAGACAGGAAAAGATGGTCCCTCAGGCATCATATCAGTCTCTGATGGTGGCTAAAAAAAAAAATAAAGTACAACTTCACAGCCTAGAAGTGCCGGTCTTGACTGATGATGAACCTAAAGATGTCACAAATGTCCCAGACTGCCTTTACCAGATCTGCATCAGATCCAGATATTTCAGGGAAAGGCATCTGCTCAAGGAACCAGAACACAGCTGCCAGGATACGGGTCGCATGGACTCATGGCCTCACAGGCTCTCCCAGACACAGCACTTGTCCCGTCTCTCCACACCATCCAGGCCCTTGGGCAGTCCTTCCCCTGAGTGCTGCAGTCCTCCTCCAGCTCTCAACAGGTTCCCTCCAACCTCTTCCAGGGAATAATCTCAACCATTCAAAAGTACCAATTCCTGCCTAAAGGGAATTTATTCTCTAGCACCTATTAGCTCTGCTACCTACTTAGGCCTAATCATCCTACTCACATTTTACCTAAGCTTTTCACCCCCCTCCCCCCTACCACAGTTAGTTACTGAGCATCAGGTACCACGTGCAGAGAGAGCTGCAAAAGGCATAAGGATACAAAGAGAGGTAAGACACAGCGCCTGATCTTGAGTATGTTTCAATCCAGAGGGAGAGTCAGCCACAAGAGCACAGTCATATGACAGTACAGAATGTTCAGGGTCAAAGGACCTTGAATCAGAATAATTTAACACCTTACCAAAACTAGAAATTTAAAATTTGAAGTACAGAATAGAATTATCAAAAATTTTTTAAGCTGTGAGAGGAGAAGAACATTTTATTTTCATTACATAACTCATTTTGTCTGTCATATTGAGACTATATTAAAAAATAACTGATAATGAATCACTGATTTTCAGTAAGAATATTCTAAGGGTTCAGTTCCTACACTCAAATCTAATTCTAACAGCAGAGACATCCATACATTTCCCTTGACTGTGTGTAGATCACATTCCAGTGCTCTACAGACTACGTCTCATTGGAACAGAAGGCAAATTTTTGCTTTAAAGACAGTTTACTGAGTCTAATGTCAGTCGAAAGGTATACAGGCACATGTGTCCCCTCTCATGAGTGTAAGCTCTTTGAAGACAGTGACTCTTGCTCCGACAACTGCCAGCATGGTGGTGGCAGTGGCGGCGCAGGGGAAGACAGCCTCTAAGTATCCACAAAACTCAGTCAATTTCACAGTATTAACTAACTGCAAACTGCAACAACTGCTCAGAGGAGGCTTGGAAGAATTTACACTCACCCCTTCCTCCATTCAGCTCAGCACCCCCTGACTGCCCCAGGGGCGTGCCCTTACCTTCAGAGGAGGCTGGCCACTCTGCTTCACAGCGTGATTGAGGTCTTCATGAACTCGGTCCAAAAGCCACAGCAGAAACTCCTGGGCATCGTGCTGGGAATTTCCCCGATACTGCAGTGCATTTTTTGACACAATACTCTAAACGGGTAGATAAATCAGCATGAATAGTGAGTTTCTGGCTTTAAAGATAAACCATCCATAATCCCAAAGAGGAATGCAAGATCTCAAGGGAGTTAGTGAGTACTTCCTGTAAAGACAGCAAATAAGAAACCAGATGCTCATAAAAGCCCCACCTGTGGACCAAAAACTTTTAAATGCACCGACCCAACAATCCTACTTTTAGGAACATGGTCTAAAGGAAACCATCAAAACAGCATGCTAAGACTTCTAATAGAAAAAAAATTTACTTCTAATTCACTAATAGAAAAAAAAAACGGTTAAAACTTGAACATCTTAAATATAAGAACTGTTACAAATACCAAATCATTATGTTAACTTGCAACTAATATGTTATATGCCAATTATAACTTCAATTTTTTTAAAAGGAAAAGAAAAAATGAGAATTGGTAGAAGTAAGTATTACAGTGTTGGATGATAAGCCAAAGTATAAAATAAGTCCATATAAGGTAAATGACTGAGTAAATAAGTAGGAAGAGGCAAATCTCCCTTAAAGAAGAATTCTAAATAATGTGTCAAGAATCTCTCCTCCAGGAGCTGGACCTTAACCCCCACAACCCCAACCCTACCCCCCATGAATATGGACTGTGACAGTGACTTGCTTCCAGATTCTAGTCTTTGCAAAGAGGAGGAGCCAGTGAAAGGCTCAGGTAAAGCCGTGAATTAAAATTAAGATCACAAGCTCTGAAGCATAAAGCCTAAATTCAAATCTCTGTTCTGCCATTTACTATTGGTGAGGCCTGGCCTACTCTGCTCCAAAGTAAAAAGGATAATAAATGTTTAGTGTGATAGTTAAGTGTGAATACATGCAAAACATTTCACAAATAAGTGACATATAATAAGCACTCAAATCTGAGCTATCAGTAATGGATTTGAAAGCAGGGAGAAAGAAGGGGAGACAACTGAACAAAGGAAGCACAGTTAGGAAACAAATGAAACGATGAGACGAGAATAGGGTCTAAGCTAAGTCTGTGAGGGTGAATTTGAGAGCGATTCCAAAATTGGGGCAGGGGAATTGATAAGATTTGTGACCTAATGAGGGTTTCCCAGGTGGTCCAAGTGGTAAAGAACCCGCCTGCCAGTGCAGGAGACATAAGGGTCATGGGCTTTGATCCCTGGGTCAGGAAGAGCCCCTGGAGGGGAGCATAGCAACCCACTCCAGTATTCTTGCCTGGAGAATTCCATGGACTGAGGAGCCTGGAGAGCTACAGTCCATAGGGTCACAAAGGGTTGGACACAACTGAAGCGACTTAGCACACCCAGGCACGTGACCCAACGAATGTGCAAAGTGAGGAAGGAGGCACTAGCATCATTCATGTGTCTGTATCTGAATGATGGGCCACTGCTGGGTCCCTTCATCACGACAAGACTAAAAAAAATTAAAAAAAAAAAAGGAAGAAGTCTGGAAAAAAGAGTGATGTGTTCCTATTAGAATCCACTATATCTGAAGTTCTGTGGAACCTCCAAATGGACATACCTGGTAAGCAACTGAAAAAAACAGGTCTTGCACTCAATGAAAGAGTCTGTGCTCAGGACAAGGATTTCGGGGTGAAGGGATGAGTGGTCCTTGAAATCATGAGTATGACGGACACCGTCCAGACAAGATCATGAGAGATCCGCCAGAGGACAGAATCCAGAGGACTGCTCTATTTAGGAGGCCCTTAAAGATACCAAGAAAAGGCCATCAAAGATGTGGCAAGAAAATCAAGATAATGAAGTCCCAAGAGTCAAGAGCAGACAGCTAAGGAGAGGGTGATCAACGGTGTTAAAAGTTGAAGAATGACACAGTAAGCCAAAGAACTAACAACTGTCCACTGTATTTTCTAATTAAGATAATGATAACAGAGATGAAAAGGGATAAATCTTTAATTAGGAAGAACCACCCCAAACTGACGATCAAATTCAACGTGAGTAACAAAAAGATGATTTACAAAATTTGAATTTAAGGAGGAAAAAAGTTAAAGGGACACAAATGAGAGAGAATATGGAGGTGTCATGGGCAAAGCTCACTAACTGAATAAAGTGAACAAAGAAGAGGAAGGGCCCTGGTAACAAGAATTTGTGTGACCTGAAGGATACCATGCGGACACCACCTTCGAAGCAGGTATAAAAAAGGGGGAGTGGGTGTGGGTAACGAGATCACCGCACCACAGAACTCACCAGAGGTCTGGCACCACTCAATCACCCAATCTAATTCCTTCTTTCTCAGTCTTCACTTTCCTCAATCCTCCTATAGCATCTCATATACTTGACATCTTGCTCCGTTTTGAAATGGTTTGGCTTGTGGCCATAATTATTTTCTCATTTAGCAGAATCAAAACTTAGCCATTGTGATGGACAGTGGAAGAATGTGATCCACAGAAGAGAGGGACCTCCTAGCAAAGGAAAATGAATCAGTAAAAAGAAAGAAGGAAAAGAAAAGAAAAGCAATCAGCAGCACTAGCAGGGGAGCCTGCAGCGGATTCAGGCGGGAAGAGAAGCCCACGAGTGGCGGCGCTATGCTGAGTGACACACAGAAGACATCCGGATGACGCCGAGGTTCTCAGCTTCTGACTTCGGCGAATAAAGAAACTGGGAACAGAGGAAGAGACGGGGGCCTGCCGAACTTTGAACAGGTTAAGTCTGAGGGGCTCACAGGATCCCGAGTGAGGAGAGGTCTGGTGCTCAGGGAGAAGATCTGAGCTGGTAAATCAATCAGAACACATACATTTATCCTGTGAAAGTGAAAGTGTCAGTCACTCAAGTCGTGTCCGACTCTTTGTGACCCCATGGACTGTAGCCCTCCAGGCTCCTCTGCCCATGGGATTCTCCAGGCAAGAATACTGGAGTGGGTTGCTATTCCCTTCTCCAGAGGGATCTTCCCGACCCAGGGATCGAACCTGGGTGTCCCATGTTGCAGGCATGTTCTTTACCATCTGAGCCACAGGGAAGACACCCCGTCCTATGAGCATGGAGAAATAACCCAGGGAACATTTAATGAGAAAAGGTAGGCATCTGGGACAGAATCTTATAGAAGGAACACATCCCAGAAAAGAAGCCCGAGAGAAGATCATAGGGAACAGCCAGAGGCGAGAGGCACCACACAGGTACGGGAGAAGAGACCCTGAAGGAGATGCAGACGACTCACACCACCACAGGAGAGCCGGTACGACAGGCAGAGAGGGGAGTACTTCACAACAGCAAATTAACAGACCGATTCCTGCTCCATTTCAGCAACACAGATCAGAGAGGGCAAAGGAGAAGAAAAGGCAAGGCAACTCAACAGTATCAAGAATACTACTCTTCATATCCGAGAAGCTTCCTTATAAAAGGAAGGAAGAACAATGCTCTAATTCTCCAGAGGGGGCACTTACAGGACAGAGGGACTTAAGTGCTGAGGGAAGAAGCTAACAAACAGAAAGGACATACTCGAAGAAAGGATTCTCCAGTAAGGGGAAAAGGAAGGACTCAGAAAAGAGGCAGAGGAACTGCCTTAAACAGGAGAGGGGAGAGACAGCAGAGGAGGGAAGGACAGTTACGGATTCAGAGAAGTTACAGACAGGGCGGCAGGAACACTATTTTTGTTTTCTGGAGGAAGCAGAGGCCAACTGCCAAGAGGAACTTTTAGGTTCAGCAGGGGTAAAGACAAGCCTCCTAGCATATAGATGAGGCACGCAAAATATATGCTGGCAGCATAACCAGCTTCTGCTCAAGACCTCTCCTTTATTTACTTCAAAGTAGAGGAGGGGTAGTTCCCAGCATATGCATCCTAAGAAACAAATCAGCCGAAATAAAATGCTTCTCTATGTGTCAAAACAGATATTTTATGCACAGTGTCCATCAAATTCAGGGTGGGGACAACATTCAATTCTTTATCAAGATTGCATGAAACTTGATTTACGCTTCCTGCCATTATCACTTCAACTCATCCAGCACTTCTCCAATTGCTGCGTAAAAGGCGCTATGCTGAAGCTGCTCAGCAAGATTCTTGTTGGGCATGACTCGACAAGCAACAGGTTCCACAGCCCTCCGTAACTACAGCCAAAACTGCTCTAGGGCCAAGCCCATCCTAAATCACAGCATCTCAAATTAAAGGAGATTTTACAGGAAACCTCACTGAACAAACACAACACAAAGACTCCTTTCTCCCTTCACAGTGGTGACTTCTTCTCACTGCGGAGACCCAAGGGACTACTGGGACCATTTCACTTCTTCCCCAGACAAACCAAAACACAGAATAATCTAGTAACCATCCTTTAATGTGTGTTACAGAAGAAGAAACATAATAGGAGTCAAGGAGCCTGGGCTCTGCCCCATACCACTAGTTATCTGGGGGAACTCACTGAACCTGACTGCTGGTCACACAATGAAGCAGTTGAGCCGGACCAGCATAGAGACCTTGGCATCTCACATCCTTACCCAAACTCTGTCCCTAGAATACCAGCAAGTGATTTGGTTTTTCTTTGGGGCCTCATCTGACACTGTTTTGGCTTGGCTTTTATCATGTTTTTCCCTAATTAAATCTTAGTTTATTTGATGTCATAAAATTAATCCTCCTCTAGTTTTGCAGGTTTTTTAAAAGTTGATTATCACTAGAAAATGTTATCTATAAATATTTCTACCATCTGAGAAATCATATAAATTTGTCACTTCTATGACAGAGTATGAACCTTCTTAAAATTAACCTTACACATCTGTGTATACTTTGCAGAATCTGGGTATGAGACTGATTTGTAAAAACATTAAACTGGAAACTCTGCTTTAAATACTTTACGTACTACTATAAATAAACCTAACCATCACTCCAATTTTTCATTCAAGATGATCCCTAACATCTAGTTACTAAACAATGAGTAAAAGTCAAAACACATTTTTAGGGCCTTCAAACCTCTTAAAATTTCTCTTCACCCTTCAAATAAAACCTTAAGGTCTAGAACTACAGATAATGTTTTTTCTCTCTTAGAGAGGAAAAAAGAAAAAAATGAGTTGGAAGCATGGTCCAGAAAAGAAAAAGAATGAAGTCTATCCAACTGGAGTTTTAAAAAAAAATTAGACATGAGGTTCTTTCATTCCATATAGCCCTAGGACTGAAGCAGCAGAATCCTGGGCTCCAGGGAAAAGACAGTAACTGGTTCAAGACATCCTTTACCTAACTCCAAAAAGATGACAAAGCAATGGCTATTGGTGATTTCCTTCCATGGGGAATGGATGCGGCAATATCTGACATGAATGATCAGGAGTTGGCTTACTCTTTTAGAGAAAAGGTAGTTTGCCAAAACTCATCAAACCAAATCACCACTCACTTTCCTTGGTTCTGTGCCAGAAGGAACACAGAATTTACTTTCAGTGATTCTGGAAAAGAACAGAAGAACTTGGGAGGAGAGTATATTTACATTTTAAGAGAAAGATCTAAAACTGAAACTTGGTTTCTGGGCTGTGCTGGAAAGAACAGGACGATAAGCACTTGTCCTGAGACAAGTTTCATCTATTATCTGACCTTCTGGACACTTAAACTGATGAATAAATAACTAAAAACACAGAGGATGCAATTGGTACTAATTGATGAAAACCGTAAAAGCAGATACAACCCATAAAAATCACTGACAGACAAAGTGTCTGTAAAACAGAATTCCATGCCAGGGTACAGGACACAGCCACACTCAACAGGGCTCTCTGTGACCTGCGTCAAGCCCTTCCTCCTTGTATCTTCACCTGTGGTGGGGAGGTCTATTCACATAACAGCGCAAACGGGGCAGAGAGGCCCTCAGGACTAAGCCACCGGGGCAACTACCACCCTTGAAAGAGACTGGACAGCATTCCAGGGTCCCTACGCCTGGAATGCCCTCCACTCCCACCCCCCAAGGTCTCTCTCTGCTCCCTCTCCTTCCTCAGAAAGATGGAGCTGGGACCCTGGGGAGGAGAGGAGAAAGACAGAGGAGGGAGGAGGCAACGGGAAAGGAGTTTCCTTCTAGGATGGAAAGACAACTCAGGGAGAACTGTAGAGACCGCCACACACCACCTGTTCACGTGTTGACGTTTGGCCATAAGGAACAGTGAGTTATTCTGGTAGAGAGCTCCTTGATCCTTCCAGACTGACAGCCAAACAAAGGGTAGCCCAAGCACAGGTGTCCCCTGTGTCCAAGTTCTCAAGTTCCAAATTTAGAGACGAAAACAGATTTGGACAGCAAGGGATACTTATAGTTACTAGTTTTCAATATTAAATTAATATATACCAGAACAACTTGGTGGCAGGGACTCACTGCTGAAATAAAAATTAGGAAAGTGTTTATTATTCTTTTATAAAAGAAAAAGTTGTCACAGAAGGACTGAGAAATGGCTAGTGCATTTCAAGAAATTATAGCTAAGGCTGGAAGTATGGTTGAGAGCATTAGAGCCAGAATAAAAGAAATAGACCACAAGTGGTTCAGCTGGATGAACAACGAGCAGGATTTTTCAACAGATCATAAAGCTGTACCAATAGAAAACCCAGCAGCAGGAGAAGACCTTCAAGCATTTTGACACTGGTTGAATATTTCTGGTAGAAATGCAGTAGAAACAGAAAGACTGGATTCTGAATACCTGGGTTTAAGCCCAACTTTTACTTAATGTGTAGTTTTTCTGGGCCTTGGCTATCTTTTCTGCAAAACGGGGATGATAATACTTTTTTAAATTGACCATTGTGAGGCTTTCATGAAATCACAAAAGCATTTTAATCTCTAAATACCTGTCATCATGTAAGTTTCAAAAGTCAAGAAAAAAGCAAGGAATTAGCCTATGGTACAGTATAATCCTGGAAAATTCAAAGAAAAAGAGAAGGAAATATCTAAGGCACTGGCTCTTGACGCACGGTGGTACAATAGAATCACCGTAAGTGGCATCAGCCATGGGATACTGACTTAATTAGGTCTGTGGTGGGGCCTGTTCATCAACAACTTTGTTTTTCAAATGTGATTTAACAATTCTATTTCTAATGTGAAGCCAAGACTGAGAAAGAGCATCCATGCCAAAAAAAACACTAAATGTTCAGTTCCAAAAGCATTAAAAACTTACGGGAGGCTCTTTTGTCATAACTGCATTATATCAATTACTGCATTTTATTCAAAACACCAGGATACATATTCTCACATCTGTCTCTATCACTAGACTGCTCAGGGATGTCTTATTCAATATTATTTCCTAGAAGCCTAGCAAATACAGTACGTGACACAAAGAATAATAATGACAAGTTAATATTAGAGTGCCTTTAATGTATCAGGCTTTGTACTAATTGTTTTATAGGTGTTATTTCCTATAAAAATTAATCCCCAGAAATTCCCTAGGCTGTTAAGTACAATATTAACATCATTATTAACAGACAAAAAACCTTGGGCTCAGTAAAGAAACTTGTCCACTGTTATCAATATTCTCCAACCTCATATGACTAAAGTGAAAGTCGCTCAGTCCTGTCTGACTCTTTGCAACCCCATGGACTATAAAGTCCACGGAATTTTCCAGGCCAGAATACTGGAGTGGGTAACTTTTCCCTTCTCCAGGGGATCATCCCAACCCAGGGACTAAACCCAGGTCTCCCACACTGCAGGTGGATTCTTTACTAGCTGAGCCACCAGGGAAGCCCACATCTGATTAAAATGGCCTTGAGACATTTTTGCCCGTAATTACTTTTTTCAATGAATGGTTTTTTCCCTTATACAACTCAGCATCATGTAGGGCTTGCCGTTCTTTATTCTGAGCGCCAGTCTCAGTGCAGACACAAAACATGTGCTGGAGACTGACCTACAGCTGCACCAAGCCTGAGGCTTCTGGGAGCTTCTTTGCTTTTAAAAAATCTGCGTTAATCAGTGTCTGTTTTGTTCTAATTAGCATTTTTTTCCTATGACTGAAATATGGCCCAGAAAGAAAAATGCAGTCTCTCTAATTGAAATGTTATTATTCAAGGAGTAAGGAGGAATTCGGACTATGTCAGCAGATCAGCTTGCAGCCTGTGAAGAAATATGCCCTGCCTGAGCGTTCCCGGTTGCTACAGAAAGCAAACCAGAGAGTTAACCATCTGCCCTGGGAGAGCTGCATCTGTCTGCCAACAGCAAATATAAAGGGGAGCGGTCACCTTATAACGTTCAGGCTGGCCTGCTGGTGGAGATGATTCTGATCTTGTCATTCCATCCGTCCTAGGACCCTCTAACTGGCCAAGCCAAGCCAACTCCAAAGTCAACTTGGGTCACCAAAACGTGTTTTTACATCCAGTTAACTAACTCAAGAAACTCAAGTGTCTTTTTAGTATCCTCGACATTTTCCTACACAATCTAAGATTCTTCCCAACTATAGTAAAATAGAGCATTTTAAAAAACTTAACAAAAAAAGAAGAAGAAGGAGGAAGAGGGAGAATTTTAGCTAACTACCAACACAATCAAAAAAGGAAACACCCAAGCCCTGATGTGACTAAAAGGTCATCACATGGGAAATGCAAGAATCTTCAACAGTTAAAATTCAAAACAGGGACTGCCCTAGTGGTAGAGTGGAGGCGAGTCCCTCTGCCAATGAAGAGGACACAGGTTTGATCTCTGGCCTGGGAAGATTCCGTATGCTGTGGGCAACTAAGCCGGGCAAGCCACAGCTACTGAGCCGCTGTGCCGACCACTATGGACGCTCACGGGCCTGGAGTCCATGCTCCACAGGGAGAGCAGCCACTGCAGTGAGCCGCCTGCACACCACAGCCAGAGAGGCGCGCCCGCTCAGAACGAGAGAAAGCCCTCCGCAGCAACAGAGGCCCACCACAGCCAAAACAAACACACACACTCAAAACAAAACTGGGAAAGCCACCTAAAGATCCAAGAAGTTACTATATAGCCTCCCACAGAGCATTACAAACGTTTGAAAGTTTTAGAAAATACTAAAATATATATATATATATATAATAAAATTAAGTGGAAAGAAGATACAAAACCACATATGAGTTTGGTTTCAAACTTTGAAAAAACATTTTTTAAAGACCTTTTAGCTTTTTATCCTTGTAAATATACACCAAAACATTAAGAACCGTTACCTTAAAGGGGCAAGTTTGGAATGATTTTTCCTTTACATATTTCACTGTTTTCCACATTTTCTGAATGAATTTGTTGATAACGATTACCAAGTGGTATGCAGGGTGATCTCAATACACCCTAGTATTTTGGCCAAGGAACCAAATCTCATTCACAGAAAGGGCTGGCAAAAAAAAAAAACCACAACAAAACAAACACAGACCTTACTTCTAGCTGAGGTTTTGGCCCCAAATCCCTGAGAGTCAGGCTGCACTATGCTAAGAATTTTTTTCTCTGCTAGACAGATCTTGCCAGTTTTAAATCAAAGTTTCCTGCCTTATTAATCATAAACCCAAAACCTATATCAACTTTTGGATCTTACCAGCGGGGGGAAAAGCAACCAGAAGCAAAGGAAAATGAGGGGGAGAGAGAGCGGAAAAAAAAAGAGCTTATGCTCCAGCCACCCACCAGGGGTCTTTTTAGGTGGGAGGTGAGAGCTCAGCTCTAGGAAAAGAAAAAAAAGAACAGCAGCCTCAGCTTCCTGATGAAGTGGTGGGAAGACAAGGGGGAAACAGGGGCTTGGCTTATGAACTCAGCACATGGCCCTGCTCACCTCCACAGAGGCCAGTGATGTTCTCAACTGAGTGTAACTCCACTGTGGGGTGGAAGTAAAGAGACCTATGGGTTTCCCTAGTGGCTCAGTGGTAAGGAATCTGTCTGTCAATGCAGGAGACATGGGTTCGATCCCTGGTCCAGGAAGATCCCCTGGAGAAGGAACTGGCAACCCACTCTAGTATTCTTGCCTGGAAATCCCCATGAACAGAGAAGTATTCTTGAACATTCCAGCATCTCGCCTGGTACGCTATATGGTTCATGGGGTCGCGAGCATCGGATATGACTTAGTGACTGAACAACAACAACAAAGAGATCTACACATAACTTGAGGTAGAATAGTGTGGCAAAGACAAGAGTGGGGGAGGCATGAGACCCTGAACTACTCCAAGGCCAAACAAACTTCTTCTGGAATCAGTGTGTGTTCGCTGGCAAAGTATACGTCCTCGTGATTTTGAATATGTTGGTATTTAATGATAGTGAGTGAAGTCTCTCAGTCGTGTCCGACTAGCCCGCCAGGCTCCTCCGTCCATGGGGTTCTCCAGGCAAGAGTACTGGAGTGGGTTGCCATTTCCTTCTCCAGAGGATCTTCCAGACCCAGGAATCAAACCAGAGTCTCCTGCATTGCAGGCAGACGCTTTAATCTCTGAGCCACCAAGGAAGCCCCCGGTGATAATCAGATCTAAAATGTTTTTGACCAAACAGACAATTTTCTAAAGGGATTCAAATTATTCTGGAAATAATCTTGCTTTGAATATATATTCTGTGATTGCATTTTGATAACTAAAACATTAATTACTAGTAATCAAGAGATGTCATTTATAAGCAGAGACCCAGTAAATTTCACTATGAATTACACATTCATATTGCCATAAACCCAGAGCACTCCAAATAAATGTTAACTGGCTAAAGAGGCTTTCAGGTCACGGACCTGCCATATCATTCTCCTCCACGCCCAGCATTGTGCACGCCTGACAGCTAAGCCAGGCTGACTAGGAAGCCACACACGGCTGTAGTCTCCAAATCTGGCCAGCCTCCACGGGTTCCTTCAATCCTCACTTCGGGAAGCAGGCAGCACACAACCACCACAGGGGCAGCCTCCAGCGTATTCGGGCTCTGTGCTTTCCCAGGGAAAGTGCTAGAACCTTCCCAGTCTAGCCCCGGTCTGAAATGCCCCAATTTCAGCCAATGCTAGTCAGTACAGGGAGGATTCCCCGCCTGCCAGTGCAGGAGATGCCAGAGACAAGGGTTGATCCCTGGTCGACAAGATTCCCCTGGAGGAGGGCATGGCAAACCACTCCAGAACGCTTTCCTGGAGAATCCCACGAACAGAGGAGCCTGGCAGGCTACAGTCTATGGGGTCGCAGAGAGTCAGACCTGACTGAAGCGACTTAGCACACAGGCACGCACACACAGTCAGTACAGGACTTGTTCATCTGCCTGCAGAACATGAAAGCTAACTCAAAGAGTGTGTGAAGACACAGCAAACAAAAAGAAGTCTGTGAAATTCAAACCGGGTAATTCCCTAAACTATCCCAATGTCACTCTCATATAGGCGTCCTCCCACTTTAAAGAACAGATGAAGCTGTGTGATCTTCACTAGCAATGAAGAAATGCAAATCAAAACAATAAAATGCTCTTTCCCACTTATCAACTTTAGGATTTCTTTCCTTCAACAGTGGGGTATGACATTCTTACACTGCTAATGGCACAACCTTTCCCAAAATGAAATAACAACATGATTTAAGAACCTTCAAAGTAAATAATCTATGACACGAATTTCACTTCTAAATATCCTGAAGAAAAAGTCAAAATGAAAATGTATGTTAAAAATATGTTCACTGCAACCAGAAACAATCCAAAAATAGGTTTTAGAACCTTCATCTAAAGAGTTGCTTTAAAAAAATGACTTATATAATATGAAGACAATCACACAATGCAAAATTATACAGTTTGATCTCAACTATGTTAAAACACACAAAAAAGGGGGGAAAAAGTATAACAACTTTTATACGTTTTCAATTTTCCAACTGTCACATATTTTCCAAGTTTTCTACCATATTTTAGATATTACTCTTACCAGAAGACATGTTACTCATAATGAATTCTGGCAAAAGAAACCAGACACAAAAGACTCCCTACTGCAAATAAAAGCCACTGAGATACCACTTCACACGCACTAAGACAGCTATACTAGAAGACAGACAATAACACACACTGACGAGGATGGAGGGAAGCTGGAACCCTCACACAAGCGATGGTGGAAATGTAAAATGCTGCAGCGCTGTGCAAATAGTTGGGTAGGTGCTCAAAAAGTTAAACCTGGAGTTGCCATATGACCCTGAAATTTTATTCCCAGGTATACATCCAAGAGAAATGAAAACATATTTCCACACAAAAATTTGTAAAGTATTTGTGTGTGGGTGTGTGGGTGCGCTCAGTCGCTCAGTTTTGTCCAACTCTCTGTAACCCCATGGACTGTAGCCCACCAGGCTCCTCTGTCTATGGATTCTCCAGGCAAGAGTACTGCAGGGCGTTGCCATTTCCTACCTCGCGGGGTCTTCCTGACCCAGGGGTCGAACTCGAGTCTCTCGCGTCTCCTGCACTGGCAGGTGGACTCTTCACCACCGCACCACCTGGCACAAATGTTCACAGCCTCACTAACAGTCAAAGAGAAGAGACCATCTAAATGTCAATCAGCAAGTGTCATAAACAGAACACGGTGTATTTGTATAATGGAGTATTCTTCAGCCATCACAGGGAACGAAGCTATGAGTCACGGTACAACATAACCTTGAAAAACATCAGGCTGGTGAAAGAAGTCAAATGCAAGGGCCATGTGTTGAATGATTCCATTTCTATGAAATGTTCAGAATAGGAAAATCTACAGAAACCAGCAGCAGATTAGTGAACATTTAGCACTGGGAGGGTGGGGGCAATGAACAATGACTGCTCATTGATATGGGGTTTCTTTGGGGGTAATAAAAATGTCCTAAAATTGAGATGTTGGATGCACAACTCTGTGAATATATTCAAAATCACTGAATTCTATATATACTTTATGGGCAAGTACACAGTATATAAATCATATCTCAGTAAAGCTGTCTTTAATAAAAACATACTTTTATTTCACTTATAGTACAATTCAAAATCAGGCAAAACTAATCAATGATGTTAGATGCCAGGAAAGTGGTTACCTGTGGGGAAGAGGGAGGATATAGGTTTTGGGAGGAGCCAAAAAAGGGAGCTTCTGGACAGCTAGTGACAACTCATTTCTTGATCTGGTTGATAATATCACTTTCATTGAGTCAGTTCAGTCGCATCCAACTCTTTGTGACCCCGTGGACTGCAGCACGCCAGCCTTCCCTGTCCATCACCAACTTCCGGAACTTGCTCAAACTCATGTCCATCCAGTCGATGATGCCATCCAACCATCTCATCCTCTGTCATCTGCTTCTCCTCTGCCTTCAGTCTTTCCCAGCATCAGGGTCCTTTCCAATGAGTCAGTTCTTTGCATCAGGAGGCCAAAGTATCGGAGCTTCAGCTTCAACATTAGTCTTTCCAATGAATATTCAGGACTGATTTCCTTTAGGATTGACTAGTTGGATCTCCTTGCAGTCCAAGGGACTCTCAAAAGAGTCTTCTCCAACATCACAGTTCAAAAGCATCAATTCTTTGGTGCTCAGCTTTCTTTATGGTCCAACTCTCACATCCATACATAACTACTGGAAAAACCATAGCTTTGACTAGATGGACCTTGGTCGGTAAGGTAATGTGTCTGCTTTTTAATATGCTGTCTAGGGTGGTCATAACTTCTCTTCCAAGGAGCAAGCATCTTTTCATTTCATGGCTGCAGTCACCATCTGCAGTGATTTTGGAGCCCAAGAAAATAAAGTCTCTCACTGTTTCCATTGTTTCCTCATCTATTTGCCATGAAGTGATGGAACCGGATGCCATGATCTCCATTTTTTGTATGCTGAGTTTTAAGCCAGTTTTTTATTCTCCTCTTTCACTTTCATCAAGAGGCTCTTTAGTTCCTCTTTGCTTTCTGCCCTAAAGGTGGTGTCATCTGCATATCTGAGGTTATTGATATTTCTCCTGGCAGTCTTGATTCCAGCTTGTGCTTCATCCAGCCTGGCATTTCGAAAGATGTACCCTGCATATAAGTTAAATAATCAGGGTGACAATATACAACCTTGACATCCTCTTTTCCCAATATGGAACCAATCTGCTATTCCACGTCCGGTTTTAACTGTTGCTTCTTGGCCTGCAAACAGATTTCTCAGGAGGCAGGTGAGGTGATCTTGTATTCCCATCTCTTGAAGATTTTCCAGTCTGCTGTGACCCACACAGTCAAAAGCTTTAGCGTAGTCAACGAAACAGATGTTCTTCTGAAACTCTTTTGCTTTTTCGATGATTCAATGGATGCTGGCAATTTGATCTCTGGTTCCTCTGCCTTTTCTAAATCCAGCCTGAACATCTAGAAGTTCTCGGTTCACATACTGATGAATCCTAGCTTGGTGAATTTTCAGCATTACTTTGCCAGTGTGTGAAGTAAGGGCAATTGTGTGGTAGTCTGAACATTGTTTGGCATTGCCTTTGGGACTGGAATGAAAACTGACCTTTTCCAGTCCTGTGACCACTGCTGAGTTTTCCAAATTTGCTGCCATATTGAGTGAAGCACCATCACAGCAACATCTTTTAGGATTTGAAATAGTTCAGCTGGAATTTCATCACCTCCACTAGTTTTTTTCACTTGACTTTGTACTCCAGGATGTCTGGCTCTAGGGGAGTGATCACACCATCATGGTTATCTGAGTCGTTAAGATCTTTTTTGTATAGTTCTTCTATGTATTCTTTTTTTTTATATGTATATTTTTTATTTGGTTGAATTGGGTCTTAGTTACAGCATGTGGGATCTAGTCTCCTGACCAGAGATCAAACCTGGGCCCCCTCCATTGGGAGCACAGAGTCTTAGCCACTGGACCACCCGGGAAATCCCCTTCTATGTATTCTTGCCACCTCTTAATATCTTCTGCTTCTGTTAGGTCCATACCATTTCTGTCCTTCAGTATCACTTTAGGATTTAATATTCACTGAGTTGTACACTAATGATGTTATGCATTTTTCTGTATGTATGCCATACTTCACTAAAAAGGTTTTTTAAATACTAAAGTTTCTTAATTTAGCCAGATCCCAGGCCCTAATGCAGAATATTTAGTGTTTCTTGAGTCCATTCTATTTATATGGTTAGTTAACTAGAAGCAGATTAAAAACTGCAAGACACAGGAATGAGGAAGATGCCCAGGATAAAGTAAAACCAGATAAAGCAAGAGAAAAGTAAGGAGGGCTGTGATAGAGGATGGGAGAGAGCAAGGAGGAGTATTACCAAAAGCAGAAGAAAGAATTCAAACAATCTAAGCAACTCTGGACCATCTATCAATTCCTGCACAGTCCCACTGTCCCCAAAGATACCTCCATATTACAGAAGAGTGCAACAGATGAAGCTCATAATACTCCAAATCACCAGAGAGAGTAAACTGTGTCCAGGATTCCCTCCCTGGGAAAGTGAGTATGTAAAATATGCAATCAAGCCATCTATCAAAAAGGGAAAACTTAACCTTTTAAAGACTTGATATTTAAATAATTATCTAGGAAATAACTTACATAAAACACTTATTCCCTCAAAAAGTCAGATGAATGGGTTATTGCTGTTACTCAAAAAAGATCATAGGGTGACAACAAAATGAAGCAGAATATATCACGCAGAGAGAGTCCCTCTGGGGAACAGACACTTCAGCGAATCATCTAGCATTGTTACACTGGAGATTTAAATACCACGCCTTCAAAAACAACCCACAATTCAAGAGGTCAGCACACATTCATCAGAGGTGAGCTCAAAACAATCAGAATCACAAGGCCAGACCCAGAGAAAATTTTATGTGGAACACATTTATTTTCCCTCAGCACTTAACTCTAGCGGCCTTTTGAAGAAGTCTCCACATCTTCTTCCTTGTTGCTGTTCAGTCACTCAGTTGTGTCCGACTCTGTGACCCCATGGACTATAGCACACCAGGCTTCCCTGTCCTTCACTATCTCCTGGAGTTTGCTCAAACTCATGTCCTTTGAATCAGTGATGCCATCCAACCATCTCATCCTCTGTCTTCCCCTTCTCCTCAAGCCGTCAATCTTTCCCAGCATCCGGGTTTTTTCTACTGAGTTGGCTCCTCACATCAGGTGGCCAAAGTATGCCAGCTGAATGGTCAGGGTTGACTTCCTTTAGGATTGACTGATTCGATCTCCTAGCTATCCAAGGGACTCTCAAGAGTCTTCTCCAGACCACAGCTGGAAAGCATCAACATCTTCTTCTATCAAGCTCCCTTTCCCATGTTCTAGGCTTGCTTTCACAAGCTGGGTTGGTGGGGTTTTCCTGCTAAAGTGTTTCCATCACTCAGGTGTAAAGGAACCAAAGGTTGTTAAACACCACAGTCTGTGAGTCTGATGTGATCACATAGCAACGAAAAGGAAAATAAGGAAGCTGAGGCTCAGTGATTACCCCCCAACATCTCAACCATACCAGGATTCTGACTAAACTCAAAATCCATGGGTTCATGGATTTTTCAAAAGGAAAGGAGTAGGGACTTCCCTGGCAATCCAGTGGTTAAGACTTCATGCTTCCAATGCAGGGAGCACAGGTTTGATCCCTGGTTGGAAACTGAAAGAAAAGAAAGGAGCAGACCTGTACGCTGGCTGCCCTTACCCTCCTCCCAGCACTGGCCTCGGGCACTGAAGCCTGAGAGAGACGGCAGCATCATCAGAAAGTGAGTGGGGCGGTAACTACAGCCTAACCAGCTGCCTGACGTCACAATAAAGGCTCAAAGGGCAGCGACCAACAGGTCTCTAACTCAGCTAACCCTTCCTCCTGCTGGATATGAGATAAAGAGCTGCCCATGCTCCCCAATCTCCCCTGCCTGCAGGGAAATGAGGCTACCCTCCTTCCTTCCTGTCACTATTAAAATCCTGAAATCATTAACTGGTAGCTATTTCCCATGAGCTGTTGCTTTTAAAGGCGTTTTCTTTAGCTATCCTACTTTATTAAACTTTCATAAAAGACTCTAAAATGAGGGAGATTTACCAAGCTGTCACTGCACTGTCAAAAAGGAACTCAGGGTAACAGTAAAGAATGTTTCAAGTAAATGTATCATTATAATTGCTGGGACCACCTCTGATCAGGAAAAAGGTTCTTTTTACAATATGTTCTTATCCAGCTATAGAGAGCTATTGACCTCAAAGAAAAGGCTGAATTTCGTTTCCTACAGTTTAAAAACAGTCCTTCTCTGCTCCCATCATTGCTCAAAGTAGAGAGGACACAAAAGTGAGTTCCCTGTTCATCACTTATGAATACAAACATAAAGGACAGCACCCAACACTATGGGAATAACAAGAATTGGAGGATGAAAGGTCTGGAAAAATGCCTGTTTCTTCATCCACAAAACAGAAAAAAAATATGTATATCCACCTTACACTGTTACAAGGAATACTCAAACTAGCCCGCTAAGCACCCATGTTACCTACAAGAAGGAAACAAGGTAAAGAAAATCCTGTATTATGTGTGTCAACATTTATTTAAGTCAGAGAGAGATTATGAACACATATATTTGCTTCTACTAAAACAATGAAAGAATAAACCATAAAATTTACAGAGAAAGGGAATAGAATACAGTTATCAGAAACAAGACTTCTTTGAACAGATCTTGTTTTGTATATCTGACTTCAGGCAAATCAATTTTATTTTTTATATAATTACACAACAAAACTAAATTCCAAAAAACAATCCCTCAAAACCAAAAGAGAAAGAACAAATGAATGTATATATCACATTGGTGACTAAGTCACACCTGAGAACTATTCCAAGAGACTTTAAAACAAAAATATGACTGCACAGTCCTAGTAGGACATATCCTAGGGACAAAAATTAATCTTAAACTTTTAAATATTCATCCTGTTGGTGCTAATATTGAGATTATTGTGATGAGACTATAAATGCATTGTGAGATAATGTAAACAAGAATTTACACTAGGGTTAAGAATAGGATTTTCAGCTTAGGAGAAATATAGATATAAGATCAATGAGGTTAAATAAAAACCCTGAATTCCTGAGTGAAATTCAGTTCAGTACAGTTCAGTCGCTCAGTCATGTCCGACTCTGTGACCCCATGAATCGCAGCATGCCAGGCCTCCCTGTCCATCACCAACTCCCAGAGTTCACCCAAATTCATGTGCATCAAGTCGGTGATGCCATCCAGCCATCTCATCCTCTGTCCTCCCCTTCTCCTCATGCCCCCAATCTCTCCTAGCATCAGGGTCTTTTCCAATGAATGAGTCAACTCTTCGCATGAGGTGGCCAAAGTACGGAGTTTCAGCCTCAGCATCAGTCCTTCCAATGAACACCAGGACTGATCTCCTTTAGGATGGACTGGTTGGATCTCCTTGCAGTCCAAGGGACTCTCAAGAGTCTTCTCCAACACCACAGTTCAAAAGCATCAATTCTTCTGGCACTCAGCTTTCTTTATGGTCCAACTCTCACATCCATACACGACCACTGAAAAAACCATAGCCTTGGCTAGACAGACCTTTGTTGGCAAAGTAATATCTCTGCTTTTTAACATGCTATCTAGGTTGGTCATAACTTTCCTTCCAAGGAGTGAGCGTCTTTTAATTTCACGGCTACAATCACCATCTGTAGTGATTTTGGAGCTCCAAAAAATAAAGTCTGCCACTGTTTCCCCATCTATTTGCCATGAAGTGATGGGACCAGATGCCATGATCTAAGTTCTCTGAATGTTGAGCTTTAAGCCAACTTTTTCACTCTCCTCACTCTACTCTTTCACTTTCATCAAGAATGAAATTATCAATATGAATTCTTGACTTATAAATCACACGTTTCCTCACTCTGTCTACTGAGACCCAGGAAACCAGGTACACCCCTATGGCCTCGACTGTAGCCTCTCAGAACCATCTGCTACCAAAAGGAACTAAGTCTCCTTAAAGAAATGACTGATTCCACATCTGGAGCAGGAAACATATAAGCCTGGAAAATCTTAACTTCCTATATTTTGCATTGCCATTACAGACTACTACAAAAGGACTTGTTAGCCAACTTATCTCAATGGCCAAAAATAGGGCAAGTTGGGCATAATAAGGTTAATAACTGACTCAGTCTAGTTCAGTTGCTCAGTTGTGTCCAACTCTTTGTGACCCTATGGAGTACAGCATGCCAGCTTCCCTATTCATCCACAAATCCTGGAGCTTGCTCAAACTCATGTCCATCAAGTCAGTGATGCCATCCAACCATCTCATCCTCTGCCGTCTCCTTCTCCTCCTGCCTTCAGTCTTTCCCAGCCTCAGAGGCTTTTCCAATGAGTCAGCCTTTCAATCAGATGGCTGAAGTATTGGAGCTTCATCTTCAGCATTAGTCCTTCCAATAAATATTCAGGACTGATTTCCTTTAGGATGGACTGGTTGGATCTCCTTGCAGTCCAAGAGACTCTCAAGAGTCTCCAACATCACAGTTCAAAAGCATCAATTCTTCTGGCACTCAGCTTTCTTTATGGTCCAACTCTCACATCCGTACATGACTACTGGAAAAACCATAGCTTTGACAATACACACCTTTCAAACACGCATCTAAGTCCATAAATTCATATAGTTACAACAAAAAACCCACTAACTATATTTGGAAATCAAGTAATTATTTTGAAAACTAGAAAATAAGGGGGAAAAACCATCCAAATATTTATCTTGTCTTTCTTCTCAAAATTTACTTTGAGGTAACCAAACCCCTGACAAGGGCAAGAGTCTCTACAGAAGTACTGCAGCTAATAAGTGAAGAGACGTGTTAAAATTAAAACCGCCATTTTCAACCCTTAGTGAACTAATGGATCCAGGACTAACCATAATGACTGCTAACATTGAGAGTGACACAACCAGACAGGACAGGCTTCCTGATGGAGCTCTTAACCCTTTTCAGAAACTAGCTTTACCAGAAAAAAATAAGAAGGCTAAAAAAATTCAACCCTCAATCTCATTAAGCCTCTAGATCTAACTACCATTTTACAGGAAAAGCATAGACTGTATTTTCACTGAAACTAAAGGAATAAACAAACAAAATCAGACCCTGAGAAGCTGCACAGCAGTGCTCTTCAAAGTGTGGTCCACAGACAGCTGCCTGTCTATGGATTTTTTTTCACCAGCCCAAGATGAGAGAAGTACAGAATTCAAAGTAAGCATTAGAAACATTTAGCACAAATTAACATAACTGTATGTCTACTGAGTAACTTTATTTTATGGGCCTGGTATGCCTTTTTCCTGGAAAAGTTTAAATGCAAAGCTAAGAAACATACATTTTTTGTATACAAAAGAAAAACTTAAGGCAACTTTTGAAAACAGAAATAATGAATTAAAGATAACCTTTAAGATTAACCTGGCAGCAAGAAAAACTGTCAATAGGACAGACTTTAGAAATGGGAAAGGATAATTTGGGTGTCCATAGACGGGATGCTGCTGCTAAGTCGCTTCAGTCATATCCGACTCTGTGCGACCCCATAGATGGCAGCCCACCAGGCTCCCCTGCCCCTGGGATTCTCCAGGCAAGAACACTGGAATGGGTTGCCATTTCCTTCTCCAATGCATGAAAGTGATGAGCACCTTCTATTTCTGGAATACTTACACCTTCTCCTTTAACTTCATAAAAACCACCCAAGGCTTGAGTCCTGGCTCTGCTACTTACTAGCGCTGAAGCTCTATATCCTAATTTTTTAAATGGAATAGCAATGCTCCTTTCCCTGGGCTGTCATGAAGATTAAATGAAAAAACTGTAGGGACTTCCCTGGCAGTTCAGTGGTTAAACACACAATCTGTGAGGCTGATATTATCACATGGCAATGAAAAGGAAAATCAGAAACTGAGGCTCAGCGACCATCCCAAGGCCTCAGCCATACCAGGCTTCTGACTGAGTTCAGAATTCATGGGTTCACAGATTTTTCAAAAGGAGAGGAGCAGGGACTTCCCTGGCAGCCCCGGGGTTACACTTCCCATTTTCAATGCAGGGGGAACTAAGATCTGCAGCGCAGCCGAAAGGAAAAGCTGTATATGAATGTACCTTGTAAAAAGTATGGCTCCATACAAACAAATGGCATTTCCATGATTACGATTATTATCATCTCTTAAATTCCTGAGACCCAGACAGCTCTGCCTCGCTCTTAAAGTCACAGAATTCACAAAACTAAAAAGAGAGAGAGAGAGAAGTTAGGGAAAAAAAAAAGAAGAAGAATTTACTAAGCTGGTAAGGAGCTTACAAAGGTTCCCCACAGTAGAAGCAACGAAGGCATTTCCTGACCAGTCCTACGCAGTCTTCTGAAGCTGTTTGTTTGTGGACACAACGCTACCATCCAAGCTCAACAACTGGAGGGAAGAAGCACAGATGCTGGGTGACTGGCCAGTTCCTCTAGGAACTGCCACAGTTCGTGGCATAAAACAATGGTTTCTAAACAGAGAAAGATCACAATCAAACAAAAAAACAAGATATCCCGATGTGCTCCACTGCAAACATTCTGTTTGTGAAACATAAAAGGTCATTTGAGGAACAGCCAATGAACGACTAATTAGCGGAACAAACAAGAATCGTTTTGAAGGAAAAAGCTACAGAGGACAAAACCTTAAATTACTCGGTTTTGAATGATTTCTTTTCCATGACTATATATAAAAGGTTTTGTGTGGAAATCATGAGGTCATTGTTTTGCAGTCCTCACTATAGGAAACAGCTGTGGAGAAGGGCACCGCGCACACTGCCCCATTCAGCAGCCCCTCTCTGTGAGGAGCGCACAGATGGCGGCAGGAAGAATCCACCACACCCCACACCGCAACAAAACAAAAGTGGCAGAGGCAGCCCCACCGAGAAAGGCAGAAAACCACCAGCTCGGGACAAGCATCTGCGTTATTCCATCTCTATCCGTTTCAGAAAGATTTCCACTTCAGACCACATCAGCGCCTTTCTACATGGGTCCCTGAAAACTTCAGGGGATTCACTTTATAGCCCCTGCCCGACAGATGACAGACATTCAACAAATGTAAAAGCAACACCACACAAGTCCTCCTAGGGCTCTCATGCTCACTTACTATGTGAACTGTCTAAAACTGAGCTTACCCATCCACCTACAGAATGGTTTTCCACTGTGCTTTCAGTCTTAAAAAGCACCATCCTAAGGCGCACTGTTTCAAAGCATCCGAATTATCTTCATCTCCTCGTCTCTCTACTCTTCATGTTAAGCTGCCAAACACTGTCAACTCTGCTTTAATGTGCTTTTTTTAACACGTTCAAAAGTTCGAGGAAAGGAGCGGGAGACAAAGAATGAGACATAAACTGAACGCAACCCAGTCTATTAGGGCTGTGTAACTCTCCCTTACAAGACCACCCGGGACTCTGGTGAAACCTGTCCAATGTAAAAATACACCGAGGTGAGGCAGTTCATGCCATTTTCAGACAACTTGCTCAAAAAATTCTGTATACTGAGGCATACCACCCCCTTCTCCAATTTCTCCCCTCCTCTCTCAAGGCCTAAAGCCTAAGCTGAGTTCATTCACAGTCCTCAGGGAAGTCTGGCCCATCTGTGCACAGCAGAAATGGCCCATCCCCAGCACATTGATGTTGACAGCTGAGGCAGGTCTGCAAGCTGTGCTTCCTTGCTGAGGCAGCCTCAGTTCAGATTAACCAAGCACCTCCAACGGGAGAGCGCTGGGCAAGACAGACTCGCTGCCCGAGAGGGCCTCGCAGTGGCGTGGAGGAGACAGGCACGACCAGGTTTAGGAAACAGAATCCTCTTGCCTCTGAGAGGCAATTTTTCTACCATTTTGACAGTTATGCAATACAAGGATTATCTGATCCTTGGAAGAATGTACGACTAAATTCATCCAATTCTGTTATCTTCTGGGGGAACAGGCAGTTCTTTTAATAACTATTTCAATTTCTCCCTCAGTTATCAGTCAGCCAGGTTTTCTTCCAGTAACATTATTGTTTGTTTGTTTTAAGTTGTGGATTTTATCAGCGACAGGCAGACATTCAGCAAAGACAGTTATTTTTCCCAAATTAATGTAGATACTTAACCCTAAAATTCACACAGGATTAGTTTCTGAAACCTGACAAAAATGATTCAGAAATCTTTCTGGAGAACTTATAAAGAAGAGCAAGATAACACTTCTTACCCAATAAACTCAGTACTTCTCTGCACTGGTTTTAATCATGTCTATTATTGCAGAACAAAAATAAATGTTCCACAGTGGGAGGAAAAAAAGAATAGCATGAAAAGAATAAGCAACAACAATGCCATGTGGTACCAATAAAAGTACTGATGAAACAGAATACAAAATTCAAAAATAGACCATAAAAGTCTAAATATGGAGAAGACTTCTGTAATCAAGCAGGGTGATAACAAGGTTGGGGTAACAATACCAGTTAACACTCACTGCACTGATGACATGTCAGGCCCTCGGCCAAGTTTTTCTCTTATTTTTTTTTTTTTTAATTAGGTAGATATATTCTTATCCACGTTTTACAAATGAGGAAACTAAGCCCAGAGTTAAGTGCTCAAGGTCCCATAGCTATAAGCGGTGCAGCCATAACTGAAATACAGACTGACTCATCAGTCCAGGTTCTCAACCACTCACTCTATTATATAAGATGGGAAATTTCAAACCAGAAAATAAATCCCCACTTTCCACGTGCACTAAACTAAATCAAACCCCAAACTACTGGAAAGAGAACTATTTCAGAACATAATGGAAAAAACTAACAAAAAATAAAACAGAAAAGTTATCCTGTATGAAAGCATAACTTTTCAGCTATATAGTAACAATAAGGAAAAAGGACAGGTTCAAAAACATTAAAACCTTCTGTAATATACAAAAGTAACAAAACTAAAAGAGCAATAGACTGAGAGAAGTATCTATATCAAATGTCTCTAAGTTTATGAAGTTGTTGCCTTACACACATCTACACTATTCTATAAAGCACTATTATAAAGTTTCCCAAAAGAAAAGAACCTTCAAAATCCCAAGAGACACCATGACCACAAAGTAGGATTTATTTCTGGAATGAGGGGGGTTCAACATACGAAAATCAATCAATGTAATATGCCACATCAACAGCTCAGTTGCTAAAGAATCCACCTGCAATGCAAGAGACCCTGCTTCAACTCCCGGGTCAGGAAGATCCTCTGGAGAAGGCATAGGCTACCCACTCCAGTATTCTTGGGCTTCCTTATGGCTCGGCTGATAAAGAATCTGCCTGCAATGCGGGAGACCTGGGTTTGATTCCTGGGTTGGGAAGATCCCCTGGAGAAGGGAAAGGCTACCCACTCCAATATTCTGGCCTGGATAATTCCATGGACACTACAGTCCATGGGGTCGCAAAGAGTCGGACACTACTGAGCAACTTCACTTCACTTCAAAATGCCACATCAATAGAAAGAAAACTACCACACAATCATCTAATTGATTCAGAGAAGGCATATGACAAAATTCAACACTCTCCCATGACAAAGACACTCAAACTAAGAAGAAAGCTTAATGTGATAAAAGCAGTATCTAAAAAGTGCACAGCTAACGTCACACTCAATTGTGAAACACTGAAAGTTTTTCCCCTAAAATGAAGAAACAAGACAAGGATGCATGCCCATTTTCACCACCTCTATTAAACAGAATATTGGAATTTCTAGCCAGAACAATTAGGCAAGAAAGTGGAAGGGGGAGGGGGAATAAATTAAGAGCTTGGGATTGGCAGTTACAAACAGATAAATAACAAGACCCTACTGTATAGCACAGAGAACTATATTCAATATCTTATAGTAAACTATAATGGAAAAGAATATGAAAAAGAATATATATATGTAAAAACCACTTTGCTGTACACCAGAAACTAACACAACATTGTAAATCAACTAAGCTTTATTAAAAAAAAAAAAAGTTATCCTAACTAGAGAGAAAGCTATAAAATTCTGTTTGCAAAAAAAATGATCTTACATGTAGAAAACCCTGAGGATTCACAGAAAACTGAGACAGCTAATAGATGAATTCAGCAAAGTACAGGATATAATATCAACATACCAAAAAAATCAGTTCCATTTCTATATAGTAGCAATGAACAATCCAAAAAGGAAACTATGAAAACAGTTTCAAGTATATAGCAACATCAAAAAGGATAAAATAATTAGGAATAAATTTAACCAAGGATGTGAAAAACTTACACATTGAAAACTGCAAAACTGAAGTGACAAAAATTAAAGACAACACATTTATAAAAGACACTCCAGTTCATGGATTGAAAGACTAGTGTTGCGATACTGATTCTACACAAAGCAACCTAAAGACTTCAGTGCAATCCCTATAACAATCCCACTGCCATTTTCTGCAAAAATAAAAACCTATTCTGAAGTTCATATGGAATCTTCAGGGACTCCACAGCCAAAACAATCTCGAAAAATAACAAATTTGAAGGACTCAAACTTCTGATTTAAAATCTACTACACAGCTACAGTAAATAAAACAGTGTGCTAAAAAACTGACAGGAAACAAAGACAGAGATACAGATCGATGGAATAAAGAGCCCAGAAATAAACCCGCATATATACAACTG
Source organism: Aepyceros melampus (assembly GCA_006408695.1). NCBI lineage: Eukaryota > Metazoa > Chordata > Mammalia > Artiodactyla > Bovidae > Aepyceros > Aepyceros melampus. The sequence goes on from SJXQ01011615.1 coordinate 151,026, forward strand.
ATTCCTGACCAGGGCACCAAGACAATTCAACAAAGAAAAAGCAGTAGTCTTTCCAACAATGGTGCTGGGAAAACTAAATACCCACACACAAAAGAACCGTACACCATATACGAAGGTTCATTCAAAATGCATCAAAGATCTAAATATAAGAGCCAAAATAAAAAATTGTTAGTAGAAAACAGGGAAAACTTCCTGACATTAAATTTGGCAATGATTACTCGGAGATGATGCCAAAAGCAAAGGCAATAGAAGAAAAAACAAAGATGAATTGGACTTCATCACAATTAAAAACTTTGTACACCAAGGGATAGTTATTAAGAGTGAAATAACCCACAGAATGGGAGAAAATACTTGCTAATCATATACCATGAGGGATTAACATCCATAATATATAAAGAACTCCTACAACTCAACAATAACAACAAAATCCAGTTCAAAAATGAGGAAAAGTCCTTGGACAGACATTTCTCCAAAGAAGATATAAATGCCAATAAGCACTTTAAGATAATCCAAGTCAATAGTTAAGTCATTAATGACTAACGATCCTTAGTCATTCAGTTCAGTTCAGTCGTGTCCGACTCTGCAACCTCATGAATTGCAGCACGCCAGGCCTCCCTGTCCATCGCCAACTCTCAGAGTTTACTCAAACTAATGTCCATCAAGTCGGTGATGCCATCCAGCCATCTGATCCTCTGTCCTCCCCTTCTCCTCATGCCCCTAATCCCTCCCAGCATTAGTCCTTTCCAATGAGTCAACTCTTAGCATGAGGTGGCCAAAGTATTGGAGTTTCAGCTTCAGTATCAGTCCTTCCAATGAACACCCAGGACTGATCTCCTTCAGGATGGACTGGTTGGATCTCCTTGCAGTCCAAGGGACTCTCAAGACTCTTCTCCAACACCACGTTCAAAAGCATCAATTCTTCGGCACTCAGCTTTCTTCACAGTCCAACTCTCACATCCATACATGACCACTGGAAAAACCATAGCCTTGACTAGATGGACCTTTGTTGGCAAAGTAAGCTTTCTAATATGCTGTCCAGGTTGGTCATAACTTTCCTTCCAAGGAGTAAGTGTCTTTTAATTTCATGGCTGCAGTCACCATCTGCAGTGATTTTGGAGCCCAAAAAAATAAAGTCTGACACTGTTTCCACTGTTTCCCCATCTATTTCCCATGAAGTGATGGGACTAGAGGCCATGATCTTGGTTTTCTGAATGTTGAGCTTTAAGCCAACTTTTTCACTCCCCTCTTTCACTTTCATCAAGAGGCTCTTTAGTTCCTCTTCACTTTCTGCCATAAGGGTGGTGTCTTCCGCATATCTGAGGTTTTTGATATTTCTCCCAGCAATCTTGATTCCAGCTTGTGCTTCTTCCAGCCCAGCGTTTCTCATGATGTACTCTGCATAGAAGTTAAATAAGCAGGGTGACACATATACAGCCTTGACATACTCCTTTTCCTATTTGAAACCATGTTGTTCCATGTCCAGTTCTAACTGTTGCTTCCTGACCTGCATACAGG
>SJXQ01011615.1:153080-180780 GCA_006408695.1 Aepyceros melampus
ACGCCAGATGACAGGCGCACTGGTGGGCACACTGGCGGGCACGCTGGATGGCACCCGACTGGCGGGCGCACTGGCGGGCATAGTGCCTGGCACGCCGGAGGGCAGGCGCACTGGAGGTCGCACTGGTGGGCACGCTGGTTGGCACCCGACTGACACGCGCACTGGTGGGCACTCTGCCTGGCACCCGAAAGGCAGGCACACTGGCGGGCGCACTGGAGGGCACTCTGGCTGGCACCCGACTTGCAGGCGCACTGGCGGGCACACTTCCTTGCACGACAGATGGCATGCGCACTGACGGGCGCACTGGCGGAAACGCTGGCTGGCCCCCGACTGACAGGCGCACTGGCGGGCACACTGGCTGGCACCCAATTGGCATGTGCACTGGCGGGCACACTGCCTGGCATGCCGGATGGCAGGCGCACTGGCGGGCACACTGGCTGGCACGACGGTTGGCAGGTGCACTGGCGGGCACCCTGGCTGGTTCGCCAGATAGCAGGCGCACTGGCGGGTACACTGCCTGGCATTCCAGATGGCAGGCGCACTGGCGGGAACACTTGCTGGCACGCTGGCTGACAACCGAATGGCAAGCACACTGGCGGGTACACTGCCTGCCACGCCGTATTGCAGGCCCACTAGAGGGCGCACTGTCGGGCACGCTGGCTGGCAANATATGCAGATGACACCACCCTTATGGCAGAAAGTGAGGAGGAGCTAAAAAGCCTCTTGTTGAAAGTGAGAGAGGAGAGTGAAAAAGTTGGCTTCAAGCTCAACATTCAGAAAACGAAGATCATGGCATCTGGCCCCATCACTTCATGGGAAATAGATGGGGAAACAGTAGAAACAGTGTCAGACTTTATTTTTTGGGGGCTCCCAAGTCACTGCAGATGGTGACTGCAGCCATGAAATTAAAAGATGCTTACTCCTTGGAATAAAAGGTATGACCAACCTAGATAGTATATTCAAAAGCAGAGACATTACTTTGCTGACTAAGGTCCGTCTAGTCAAGGCTATGGTTTTTCCTGTGGTCATGTATGGATGTGAGAGATGGATTATGAAGAAGGCTGAGCGTCGAAGAATTGATGCTTTTGAACTGTGGTGTTGGAGAAGACTCTTGAGAGTCCCTTGGACGCAAGGAGATCCAACCAGTCCATTCTGAAGGCGATCAACCCTGGGATTTCTTTGGAAGGAATGATGCTGAAACTGAAGCTCCAGTACTTTGGCCACCTCATGCGAAGAGTTAACTCATTGGAAAAGACCCTGATGCTGGGAGGGATTGGGGACAGGAGGAGAAGGGGATGACTGAGGATGAGATGGCTGGATGGCATCATGGACTCAATGGACGTGAGTCTGAGTGAACTCCGGGAGTTGGTGATGGACAGGGAGGCCTGGCGTACTGCGATTCATGGGGTCGCAAAGAGTCAGACACGACTGAGCAACTGAACTGAAGAAGTTTGTTCCTGTTTGTTGCTATTATGAATAGGATATTTTTGTGCCATTATATTTTCTGCTTTTTATCTCTAGGGAAAAATTATTTTTGTAACCATCCACCTTGATGTACTTTAGTTGTTTCTGATCATTTTCAGCTGATTCTCCTGGGCTTTTCAGAAATACATATCAGTGCATGAAATAATAACCTGGCCTCTTCCTTTAAAATATTTGTACCTCATCTTTTCCTTTCTCTTGTCTAATTGCCCTTCCAGAACTCTGTTAAGTAATAGCAATGAGAGTGGGAAAGCCTGCATTGTTCCTGACATTATGCTTCACCATTAAGCATGATGCTTGCTTTTGGTTTGAGATATATATTATTTATTGCATTAAAGTGGTATCCATTTATTTCTACTTCAGAAAAAGTTATTATCAGAAATGGGTCTTGAAGCTTATCAAATGCCTCTGGGTATCAACAGAAATGAGCTGTTTTTTCCTTTGACCTGTGTACCCATCAAAAGTTCTTGGTAGCAAACAATACAAACTACTTTCAGCTAACTTGAAAAAGAGGGGCTTACCTGGTAGCTCAGTTGGTAAAGAATCTGCCTGCAATGCAGAAGACCCTGGTTCAATTCCTGTGTCAGGAAGATCTGCTGGAGAAGGGATAGGCTACTCACTGCAGTATTCTTGGGCTTTCCTGGTGGCTCAGCTGGTAAAGAATCTGCTGCAGTGTGGGAGACCTGGGTTCGATCTCTGGGTTGGGAAGATCCTCTGGAGAAGGGAAAGGCTAACTACTCGAGTATTCTGGCCTGGAGAATTCCATGGACTGTATGGTCCATGGGGTCACAAAGAGTTGGACACAACTGAACGACTTTCACTCACTCACTCAAAAAGAAAGGGAGTTTATTGGAAGGATGGATATCAAGCTGTTCACATAACTATCGAGAGAGTTTCAGAATCAAACCTGGGAAACCAAGGAAAACAGTACATAGGACCCTGCACCAGAAAATGTTGCCTTAAACATCTTGCATATCATTATTGGCACCACTGGAGAAGCTGAACACACTGCTGCCACCAAAGCTTGCACCACCATTGGACAGTGGCAGCTACACTCCTGGACCCTGGGTTCTGCTATGTGTGTGTGTTCTCAGTTGTGTCAGACACTGTGACTCCATGGACTGTAGCCTGCCAGGCTCCTCCATCCATGGGATTTCCCAGGCAAGAATACTGGAGTGGGTTGCCATGCCCTCCTCTAGGGGATCTTCCCAACCCAGAGATCGAACCTGCGTCTCTTGCATCTGCTGAACTGGCAGGTGGATTCTTTACCCTCTGAGCCACCTGGGAAGCCCTGGTTCTGCTATACCAGATAAAAATAATCCTGAATAATTTCTTATTGTCTTGAACTTTTGCTATCATATCTTGAAATTCTAAGCCTGAAGTGAAAGCATCTATTTGGTTGGGTTAAATTCTAGGTCTGATTACTAGCTCGTGGAAGTTAGGAAGAGGACCATATCTCCCTACAGCTTCCATAGTGGGATAAAGAGCTGCCTTCTGTTCATCTTGAGATTTCCTCCAAAAGGAGGACTACTCAAAACTAGGCAGCAAAAGTGACAGATGACCAATGTAACCTACTCATGGTATGTCTTGCCAACAGCATTAAATATCTTGCTTTATCTACTTGCTACTATTTTACATAGAATTTTAAATCTATTTTTGTAAGAAAGCCAGCCTGCAGTCTGTGTATGTGATGTGCGCGGACTATTCTGGTCAGGTTTCACCTTTACCAGCTTTTAAAAAAAAAACAGCCATAAAACATCTTTCCTTTCCTTAGGCTCTGAAACAATTTAAATGATGTGTTTGTTTTCAAAGGTTTTAAGAATTCTCCCATTTACTCTCTGGATCTAGTAGGGTGGAGAGTTCTTTGAAATAGTTTTTAGTTTCCATCCATTAATATTAGTCTGTGTAGATGAATGGATAAAGAAGATGTGGTGCATATATACTCACCCATAAAAAAGAACAAAATAATGCCATTTGCAGCAACATGGAGGCAGCCAGATATTATACTAAGGGAAGTAAGTCAGAAAGAGAAAGACAAATACCATATGATATCACTTATAAGTGGAATCTAACATATGATACAAATAAACCTATCTATTAAACAGAAATAGATTCACAGGCATTGAGTTACAGACTGATGGCTGCTAAGGGTGAAGGGGTTGGGGAAGGATAGAGTGAAATATTGGAATTAGCAGATGTAAGCTTTTATATATAGAATGGATAAACAACAAGATCTTGCTGTAACGCGCACAGAACTATATTCAATATCTATAATAAACCATTTGAAAAAGAATATTTTGAAAAGAATGTATATATCCAAATAACTGAATGACTTTGCTGTACAGCAGTAATTAACACAGCATTGTAAATCAACTATACTTCAACAAAAATATTGGTCTGTCTAAATTTTCTTCTCTTGAATAATTAATTTTAGTCATTTTATTTTGCTAGAAAATCACATGTGTTTTCAAATTTCCTAGCATAGTCTTACAAGGGTTATCTTAAGAGGTTTTTTTTTTTTTTTTTTTTTTTTGGTGACTCTTATCACTGGTGGTGACTCTCTTATCCACTGCCCTGGTCCTTCTTTGCCCGGACATTCACTAAGCTCCCGGGTTGTGGCAGGCACTATTAGTGCCCCACCCAGATGCATGGGATGCTTTGGCCCTTTCTGTGTGCCAGTCCCCCCAGCTGTGTGCTCTGCTCTGAATGGCTCACCTGGGACTCTCTTCTGACTTCTGCCTTCGAGTTACTGTCACTGCCCCATCTGTGTGCATAGACAGAGGAAGTGCCTGGAGCTGGGATGGCCCTTAGCCAGTGAGTGCAGGAGTATGGAAGCCAGCTTTTCTGCCTTCATCATCATGAATTCTGAGACATAACTTACATCCAAAGTTCCCTGCAGGATTAGGATGAAGGTGCCCTTTCCAGGTTGTTTCTTTAAGTCACTAAGTCCGACATTTTTGTGACCCCATGGACTGTAGAACACAAGGTTCCTCTGTCCATCTGGCTTTCCCAGGCAACAATACAGGAGTGGGTTGTCATTTCCTCTTCCAGGAGATCTTCCCAACTCAGGGATCCAACCTGCGTCTGCTGCATCGGTAGGTAGATTCTTTACTACTGAGCCACCACGGAAGCCCACCCTTTCCAAGACCATGCTCCAAATCCCATCTTTGCTCCATGTCTTCCTTTTCCATGACCTGATCCCTCATACCTTACAAGTTTCTTGTAAGAGCCGTTCCTCAAAAACCTTACATGTGAGTTCTCATCTCTGGTCTGGTTCTGGGGAACTGGCTTACAGCAAAGATGATTTGACTTATTCCTTGCCTTTAAAGACTGACATACCATCCAATAAATTATACTATAACACCTGGACATTGTCATGGACATACCTGTGACAGCACAGAGAAGAAGTTAATAATTCAATTGGGAGGAGAAAGTAGCACTGCACATAGAAAGTGTTAGTCAGTCTGGGTTGTTTCTTCTTCTTGTTGTTGTTATTGTCACACCCACAGCATGTGGGGTCTTAGTTATCCAGTGAGGGATTCAGCCTGCACCCCCTGCATTGGAAGCATGGAGCCATAACCACTGGACTGTCAGGGAAGTCCCACAACCTGGGTTTTTAAGGAGAAGGCAATGGCATCCCACTCCAGTACTCTTGCCTGGAAAATCCCATGGACAGAGGAGCCTGGTAGGCTGCAGCCCATGGGATCGCTAAGAGTTGGACATGACTGAGCAACTCACTTTCACTTTTCACTTTCATGCATTGCAGAAGGAAATGGCAACCCACTCCAGTGTTTCTTGCTTGGAGAATCCCAGGGACAGCGGAGCCTGGTGGGCTGCCATCTATGGGGTTGCACAGAGTCAGACATGACTGAAGCGGCTTAGCAGCAGCAGCAGCTGGATTATGGAAAAAGCAAGGGAATTCCAGAAAAACATCTACTTCTACTTCATTGCCTATGCTAAAGTCTTTGACTGTGTGGATCACAACAAACTGTGGGAAAATCTTAAAGAGATGGGAATATCAGACCACCTTACCTGCATCCTGATAAACGTGCATGCAGATCAAGAAGCAACAGTTAGAACCAGACATGGAACAATGGACTGCTTCAAAATTAGAAAGGAGTAAGTCAGGGCTGTATATCATCACTCTATTTATTTAGCTTACATGCAGAGTACACCACGTGAAATGCCAGGCTGGATGAAGCACAAGCTGGAATCAAGATTGCCAGGAGAAACATCAATAACCTCAGATATACAGATGATATTACCCTAATGGCAGAAAGTAAGGAGGAACAAAAGAGCCTCTTGATGAAGGTGAAAGAGAAGAGTTAAAAAGCTGGCTTAAAAGTCAACATTCAAAAAATTAATATCATGGCATCTAGTCCTATCACTTCATGGCAAATAAATGGGGGAGGGAAATGGAAACAGTGGCAGATTTTATTTTCTTGGGCTCCAAAATCACTGCAGATTGTGACTGCAGCCATGAAATCAAAAGATGCTTGCTCCTTAAAAGGAAAACTGTGACAAACCTAGACAGTGTATGAAAGAGCAGAAACATCATTTTGTCAACAAAGATCTGTAGAGTCAAAGTGATGATTTTTCCAGTAGTCATGTATAGATGTGAGAACTGGACCATGAAGAAGGCTGAGCACCAAAGAATTGATGCTTTTGAATTGTGGTGCTGCAAAAGACGCTAGAGAGTCCCTTGGACTGCAAGGAGATCAAACCGGTCAATCATAAAGGAAATCAACCCTGAATATCATTGCAAGCACTGATGCTGAAGCTGAAGCTCCAACTTTGGTCACCTAGGTGAAGAGTCAACTCATTAGAAAAGACCGTGATGCTGGGAAAGATTGAGGGCAGGAGGAGAAGGGGGTGACAGAGGATGAGATGATTGCATGGCATCATCGACTCAATGGACATGAGTTTGAGCAAACTCCAGGAGATAGTGAGAAACAGGGAAGCCTGGTGTGCTGCAGTCCATGGGGTTGCAAAGAGTCTGACACGACTTAGCGACTGAACAGAAACAGCAAACATGACTACAGTTTTCGACAGGGAATTTTAAATCATTGTAACTAGGCTCGAGCACATCTTTATTAATTAAAAAATGTCATGGTCACACGTGTAATGACACAAAGACATGAAAAGTCTTCATGTGTCAAGGAAATGCAAGTTCAAGGTAGCTCTACCAACTTAGAAATACATGATAAGCAAAGTATGTTCCTGTCATTCATTTACTTTTGAAAGGAAAAGTCTACCTGTGATACTAGTACATTTTGTAAACCCCTCCACCATTTGCTAATCTCGTTCTTTCTCTCCCTTTTGAAACAAGTTCAGAGCCTTCAGCAGGCAGCACAATTCGGGTAGTTTGTGGTTCTTATTCCACATGCTCTTTGAGAACCTTGCTATTCTCCACCAAGGGTAGAATCTACATCCCCTCCCTTTTGAAACTTGGTGACTTTTGTGACAGCCTTGACTGAGAGAGTTCAGCAGAAGTGAAACTATGTGACTCTGAGGCCATATCATAAAAGATATATACCTTCGTCTTGTCTCTCTCTCTCTGTCAGAATGCTCACCCTGGGAACCCAGCCACCATGCTGTGAGGAAGCCCAAGCAAAACTGGCAGGGTCACATGGAAAGTGATCACGCCTGAGACCCTGAGCCCTGGGCCTTGGCTGAACTTCAGCTGGCAACCAGCACCAATTTGCCAGCCACATGAGCACTTAGAAAAGGGTTCCCCCACCCTTCTGTCCTTCCACCCAATGAGGCACATGGAATAAAACAAGTCTTACCTGCCAAGTCCTGCCCAGACTACAGATTCACAAGCAAAATAGATTGTTGTGTGGTTTTAATCCATTAAGTTGTGGGGTGATTTGTTATGATTTGGATAACTGAACACCTGTCTGGATAGATTTCAATTGCATCATTTTGTTTTCCTCCGTTTGTTTTTACATTCACTTTCTGTTTGTGGCAACACCAATTTTCTACTTGCTGCAATGATACGAGGTTTTCTTTTTAAGCACTTTTACTTCTTGAGTGTGGGCGAGACTTAATGACTTGCTTCCAAAGAACAAAATGTGGGAAGGAAGAAATAGTAAATTTGTGATGGAGATACCCAGCAGACACTTCCTAAATCAAGTGATGAAGGTTAACACCACTCAGAGATAAGTCATGTTGATATCAAATAATGCTACTCAGGATACTAGAGAATCATAACAAATACATAGGATATGTGTATGTGTGTCTGTATGTGTGTGTGGAGGGAGGTGAGGGGAGAGAGAGGGAATAAAAAATAAAGAAGATATAAACCTATAAAAGAGAGGTTAAGCTATGTTAAGATATGTAAACATAGCTTTTTCACTCTGTTGTACAGCAGAAACTTACACAACATTGTAATGTAATTATACTCTAACTAGAAAAAAAACAAGAGCATACAGTCAGTGATAGACTGTGTAAATCAAAGTTCCATCAGAAGAACAGAGGCCACTCTGAGTATTTTGATTGGGAAGTGGAAATGTAGCAGTTACCCCACCAATGCAAAGCTGGGGAACACAGCACAGGCAAGCCATTGTCATCAATCTCACCCCTTGGCACAAGAGTGAGTGAATCTCTGGAACAATCTGACAGCTCTGTGCATCCCAAGGGCAGGGTCGGGCATAGGGTGAAACTAGTGAGACAGTCACCTTGGACACCAACTTTAAGAAGGTACCAAAACACTCATGTATTAGGGGGTCGCCAGAGAAAAGAAGGTACCAAAACACTCATGTATTAGTGGGTCACCAGAGAAACAGAACCAACGGAATGATAAGTGTATATAAGGAGATTTATTGTAGGATTTGCCTCACATGGTTGCGGAGGCTGAAAAGTCCTGCCATCTGCTGTCTGTGAGCCAGAGAACCAGGAAAGTTGGTGGCATGATTCAGTCTGAGTCCAAATGCTGGAGAATCTCAGTGGCCAATGGTTTAACTCCCAGTCTAAATCTGAAGGCCCAAGAACCAGGGTGCTGATGTCCGAGGGCAGGAGACGTTGAATAGCCTGGCTCAAGCAAAAAAATATCCAGGTTACCCTTCCTCCACCTTTTTGTTCCAATCAGGTCCTTGATGGAGCAGGTGATGCCCAACTGCCCTGGTAAGGTGGATCTTTACTCAGTCTACAGATTCAAATGCTAATCCTTATAGGCACACCCAGAAATCATGTTTTACCAGCTACCTGGGTAGCTCTTGGCCCAGTCAACTTGACACTTAAAATTAACCATCACAACTCATTTAGCAAAATGAAGAATGTTTCATTACCATATTTTTTTAAAGCCAAACAATGCAAGAAAAAAAAAATCTATCGTGAATAAAATGTCAAAATTTCACAACAGAATTTTTTATTTAATTTTTTTTCATTAAAAACATTTTAACAGAAAACATCTGGTCCTGCATTTACACAATCCTGCCTTGCCTACTTCACCCTCTTCCCAGCCTTGCTCAGTAGCTCTGGGAAGACCTGCGGTCTGCTCAGCTACCCATAATATTAAGAGGAGTGATTTATTGTCCCTACCAGGAAGATATTGAGAACTTCATGTTTACTGTCTGCTCACCTGTCTGCCCATAAATGTTGACAGAGAATGGCAATTTCTCTTTTATCTTCTGAATTCTTAGTTGGTACCTCTCGTGAGCAAACATGAAAGAGATTCTTGGAAATGTAATTCTAGGTTTCTTCCCTGTGGTGCAGAGGAAACCATAAAAGAGAAGTGATGCTGTCAACTTACTAACAGATAACCCAGCAGAGAGGTGTGAGGCTGTTTCAATAGCTGTAAATCAGGTAAAGCTATTAGCAGACTGAGAAATACCGTGGCGCTAGTGGTAAAGAAGTGAAAGTGAAGTCGCTCAGTTGTGTCCGACTCTTTGCTACCCCATCAACTGTAGCCTACCAGGCTCCTCCGTCCATGGGATTTTCCAGGCAAGAGTACTGGAGTGGGGTGCCATTTTGGTGAAGAACCCGCCTGCCAGTGCAGGAGATGGGAGACAGGAGAGATGCAGGTTCAATCCCCGGGTCTGGAAGATCCCCTGGAGAAGGGCATGGCAACCCACTCCAGCGTTCTTGCCTGGAGAATCTCATGAACAGAGGAGCCTAGTGGGCTATAGTCCATAGGGTCACAAAGAGACACAACTGAAGCAACTTCACGCACACACACCTCTGGGCTTCCCAGGTAGCTCAGGTGGTAAAGAATCCGCCTGCAGATGTAGGAGACCTGGGTTCAATCCCTGGGTTAGGAAGATCCCCTGGAGGAGGAAATGGCAACCCACTCCAGTATTCTTGCCTGGAAAATCCCATGAACAGAAGAGCCTGGCAGATTTCAGTCTATGGGGTCACAAAGAGTCAGACACAACTGAGTACACATGCATTAAAAAGAGGAAGAAAACAATAAGCAAACGAAATTGTAGAATCTTAGAGATTCTCCAGTGCTACAAGCTCAGTGTTATGGGCTGAATTGCCTCTCCCCTCACTTCCTAAGTCCTACCCCCAGGACTTCAGAATGTGACTGTACTTAGAGATGGGCTCTTTAAAGAGGTAATTAAGTTAGAATGAGGTCTTTAGGATGAGCCATGGTGCAATACAGCTGATATCCTTGTAAGAAGCGATTAGGACACAGACATACAAAGGGAAGATCGTGTGAAGGCACAGGGAGAAGACAGCCACCTACAAGCCAAGGAGAGAGACCTCAGAAGAAACCAGCCCTGCCAACACCTTCATCCCGGACTTCTAGCCTCCAGAAATGTGAGAAAATAAATGTCTGTTGTTCAAGCCCTCCAGCCTGGGGTAATTTGTTATGCCAGCCCTAGCAAACTAATAGAGTTAGAATGAGGGGCATCAGACATTAGCAAAAGATGGGGTAAAGCATGGGGCTTAAGGACTTCCCTGGTAGCTCAAGCGGTAAAGAATCTGCTTGCAATGTGGGAGACCTGGGTTCAGTCCCTCTGTTGGGAAGATCCTCTGGAGAAGGGAACGTTGACCTACTCCATTATTCTGGTCTGGAAGATTCCATGGTCTATTCCATGGGATCACAAGGAGTTGGACATGGCTGAGTGACCGTCACATGGGGCTTAAAATAGAGAGCCTGGATAAAGATTATGTATTTAGATCCTTAGGTACTCTCACTTATCACGCACAGTCAAAGCAAAGATGCTTCTAGCTCCAACTTTCAGCATGAAGTATATTTGACAAAGACATTGAACAAGAGAGATTCCAAATTCAGAGAAACAAGGCCCAGTACAGGGCGGGTAGGAGGAACTCTTCTGAGAAGTAGGGAACCACATAAGAGACGGCCACTTAAAACTGTGAAACCATCCCTAACCTAACCGACTTTTGGTCCCAGACTGGTGCAGAGGACCATCAGCAGGAAATTAGCATGCTTTTCTAGAGAAGAAGGGCTCTGAAAAAGCTCTGCATGCAGCGACCTTTGGGAGTCTGACACAAAGGGCTGGTAGATTCCTACCCAACATGGAAGCCCTCTGAGTTGAAAAGTCACACCTCACATTCACAACTTTTTAATACCTTCCTGTTAAAGGTAAATAGCTCAGGGACTTCCCTGGAGGTACAGTGAATAAGAATCTGTCTGCCAGTGCAAGAGATGCAGGTTATCCCTGGTCCAGGAGGATTCCACATGCCGCAGAGCAACTGAGTCCATGCACCGCAACTCCTGAGCCTGAGTCACAGCTAAAGCCTGTGTGCCTAGAGCTCTGCAACAGGAGAAGGAAGCCTGGGCAGTGCAACCAACAGTAGCCCCACTCGCCAAAATCAGAGAAAGCCGTACATACAGCAATGAAGATCCAGCGCAGCCAAAAACTTAAAAATTAACTTTAGAAACATTTTTAAAATAGTAAATAATTCAAGATCATCAGACATGTAAGTAGGATATTTTCCTTCCTTTGGAGGAAATTGAGACAGAGAGCTAAAGAAAAAAATGTTTAATTTGCACTTAACATACTCAAAGAGATAAGAAAAGATATTACATCTATGAAACAATAACATGATTTTTTTAAATTAGAATATAAATTACTTTGGGGAATTGAAGTTTTGATGGAATGATTTTAAAACTGAACATAAGTATTGGAAGATAAAGTTGCAGAAATCTCCTAGGAAGTTGAATTGTTACCAAACAAGACTGTGGGGCCTTGAGACAGACCCTTCTCCCATATTCTCTGCTTTAGCTCCTTTCTGAAGTAGCTAGATAATAGTGTTAATATTGGATGCCAATTTCCTGAGTTGTTTTACAGAGGTGAAAATTCCCACCAAATGGAAGATGTTAACTTCTTGATGACCATGAGCACGTAGCCTCCTGAAGCTGATAATGTTCACCCCATGACATCACTCAGTAACATCATCCCACCATCACCCAATCAGAGAATTGTGCATGAGCTAATCACAGACTCTGGGACATCCCTCCCTCACCTGTTCTTTAAAAATGCTTTGCTGATATTCTTTAAAGAGTTTGGGGTTTGGGGGGCTAGTTCAGAGGGAGTAAAATTACAGCTCAGCATGCAGTAATATTTACATAAGTCAAATAACACAAAACACTGAGTTAAACTGTCCATAATTGTCCCTTAGAAGGAAATCTTAAAAAGTGTGAATATATGTATATGGATAACAGACACACTTTGCTGTTCGGCAGAAACTCACACACACTGTAAAGCAACTATACGCCAATAAAAATTTAAAAAACAACAAAAAAAAGGACTGTCCCTTGGCCATATTGAGAGGCTGGTAAGAATACCCAGTGATTTAGCAAGAAGATGCTAAATATATGGTTGTCAGTGCCAGTTGACTACCTAATATCTGTTCTCCCTTTATGATTTTTTTCCTTTAAATGTTTTATTTACTTATTATTTGGCCATACTGGATCTCATTGCTGCGTGTGGGCTTTCTCTAGTTGCCTTGAGCAGCGGCTGCTTCTAGCTGTGGTGCACAGGCTTCTCACTGTGGTGGCTTCTCTGGTTGCAGAGCACAGGCTCTAGGGTGTGGGCCTTTGGTAGTTGCAGCTCACAGGCTCTAAAGAACAGGCTCAGTAGTTATGGTGCAAGGGCTTAGTAGCTCCACGGCAAGAGGGATCTTCCTGGATCAGGGATTGAATCCATGTCTACCACACCAGCAGGCAGATTTTTTTGTTGTTTTTTAACCACTGAGTAACCAGGGAAGCCCTCCCTTCATGATATAACAATAAAACACTGATTTTTGTTGGGAGTAACAATGAACCTGGTTTAGAAATACCATTTTCACCTCCAGAAAGTAGCCAGACAGCATTCTCATGCCTAACACCTCTGTAGAGATTTCTTGGAAAAGCTTTCTCTCCCAGTCTAGGTACTCTCCTTTCCACACTGTCACTTACTTCTTCTGCCCAGGAAAGTATATTCCAGACCAAGAGATGAAGAGGTCATCTTTCAACCCTGAGATCCTAAAGATGATGGAGTCAAAGAAAACAGGAAGCTGGACCTTGACACCCTTGAGAAGTTGTATGAACTCCTAGGTACTGGTAACACAAGCAGTTAAAATAAAATCACTTGTGATAAAACCCATCAAATATCTGGGAGTAAATCAGACAAGAAACATAAGACTACACTGGTGAAGGTGAAGTCGCTCAGTCGTGTCCGACTCTTTGCGACCCCGTGGACTGTAACCTACTAGGCTTCTCCGTCCATGGGATTCTCCAGGCAAGAATACTGGAGTGGATTGCCATTTCCTTCTCCAGGGGATCTTCCCGACCCAGGGATCGAACCCAGGTCTCCTGCATTGGAAGCAGATGCTTTAACCTCTGAGCCACCAGGGAAGCCCTAAGACTACACTAAAAACTACAAAATACAGTTGAAAGAAATTAAGAAAATCCAAATAAAGGAAAGCATACACCAAATTCACAGTTAGACTCAATATGCAATGTCAGTTTTGTCAATTGTAAATTGACAAAATTGTAATGACATTGTCATTACAATGTCAACTGTAATGTCAATTTCTCAACATTGTAATTCTCTTAAAATTGGTCTATATATTCAACACATTCCCTATCAAAATCACAGCAAGATTTCTTCACAGAATTTGACAAGCTAACTCTGAATTTTATAAGAACATGCAAAAGACCTAGAATTACCAAAATCACCTTGAAGAATGAGGCTTTACACCACCAGAGTAATTATGCAACTTTCTATAATTAGCTTGTTTGTATTACTTCATTGTTATCTGGTCTTTATCATTCCTTCCTTCTACTTTCTTTGGGTTTTACTTTGCTGTTCTTCTAGCTTCTTGAGATGGTAGCATAGAGTGTTGATTTTCAGATAGTCTTTAAATTCTTTTTAACTTTTTACTTTGAAATAATAATACAAGGGACTTCCCTGGTGATCCAGTGGCTAAGACTCTGTGCCCCCACTGAAGGCAGCGGGGTTTGATCTCTGGTCAGGGAACTAGATCCGAGTGTTGCAACTAAAAATCTCACATACTGATACGAAGATCGACAATTCCACACACCACAATAAGACCTGACACAGCCAAATAAGTAAATATATTTATATTTTCCAAAAGAAATAATAGTACAAGACTTACAAGGAGTTGTAAAACTAGTACATAGAGTTCCTTGATCCCTTTGGTCAGCTTCTACCTATGATGATGTCTTATAAAACTAAAGTGCAATATCAAAACCGGGAAACTGATATTAGTACAACATTGTTGAATGACCACAAACCTCATTTGGTTTTCAATGAGCTTCAAATGTGCTCATTTGTATATGTGAGAGAAGGGAATTCTGTGCAGTTCAGTCCCATGGATAGACTTAAGTGACCATGCTATGATAAAGATATAGAACTGGTCTACCACCACAGAGCAGCTCGCTCATGCTGCCCAGTTATATTCCCACTCACCTTCTCTTACCCTATCCCTGCTTCTTAGCAACCATCAGTCTGTCCCCATTTCCATAGTTTTGTCAATTGAGAATGCTATATAAATGGGATCCTGTAATGTATGATGTTTTGAAATTAGATTTGTGCATTAAACGTAATGCCCTTGAGATCCACCCATATTGTTACGTTTGTCAACATTCATTCTTTTATTACTGAGTGGTACTCCACTGTATGGATGTATCACTTTGTTTAACCATTCACTTACTGAAGAACTTTTGAATTAGTCCCAGTTTTTGACTCTTACAAATAGAGCTGTAATGAATATTTCCATTAAGATATTTGTCTGGACATAAGCTTTCATTTCTCTGGGGAAAATGCCCAAGGATGTGATTGCTAAGCTTTATGGTAAGTGCACATTTGGTTTTATAAGGAACTGCCAAACTGTTCTCCAGAGTACCAGTTTACATTGCCACCCACAATGTATGAGAGATCCAGTTTCTCTGCATCTTTGCCAAGAAGTATTCTTTTAAAATACATGCGTTAGAGTTATACATTTCCATCTGAGTACTGCTTTGGTTGGATTTTCTAAACTCAGTTGTTTGAAGTGAAGTGAAGTGAAGTGGCTCAGTCGTGTCTGACTCTTTACGACCCCATGGACTGTAGCCTACCAGGCTCCTCTGTCCATGGGATTCTCCAGGCAAGAGTACTGGAGTGTTTTGCCATTCCCTTCTCCAGGGGATCTTCCCAACCCAGGGATCGAACCTGGGTCTCCCGCATTGTAGACAGACGCTTTACCATCTGAGCCATCAGGGAAGTCTCAGACTCAGTTGTTTAAGTCACTGTTAATCAGTCGTTCTAATACTTGAAGCTGAGTGAAATCTTAATCAGTTGTGCCCTGTGCAACTCCAGGGGGCCATTATTAACCTCATGGTCTAGAGTTTTGTAATAAGCACTAGCAATTCTGAAATGAGTGTAAAATAGGTTAACTGATTACAATACAGGTTGACAATTTGTCTTCAAAAGCCAATAAAATATACAATTAGAAAAAAAAATCTGAAAGTTTCTAGTAGATATCTAGAATTCAGTTAGAGGAACAAACCTGATTTAAATAGAGTGGTCATGCAAGACTTGGTGGAAAGGTGAGTTTTGAGCAAAGCTGAAAGCAGTGAAACAATGAGCTGGGGAAAAATAGGAAGATGGGCATTTCAGGCAGAGGGAAGCACAAATGCAAAGGCTTTGAGATATACATGTGTCTGGGTTGTTCGAGAAATAGCGACGATGAGGGCAGTTTGGAAGTGAGTGAATGACAGGAAAGCAGTAGGATATGAGGTTAGTATGGTAATGGGTTTAGTAGCACTCGCTCATGTAGGGATCCAGGATAGACCATATGGGAGGCTATAAAGCTGACCTCAATGTGTTTAAAAGGATTGAAATCATATATCGTATGTTCTCTGACCACAGTTGAATGAAATTAGAAATCAGTAACAGAAATAAATGTGGGAAATTCACACATGAATTGTGGAAAATGAAGTGTGGAAATTAAACAAGACACAATATTTTTTTCTTTTATTTGGCTGTGCTGGGTCTTAGTTGCAGTATGTGGGATCTTTAGTTGGGGCATGTGAACTCTTAGTTGAAGCCTGTGGTATCTAGTTCCCTGACTAGAAATTGAAACCAGGCCCCCTGCTTTGGGAGCACAGAGTCTTAGCCACTGTACCATTAGGGAAGTCCCAACAAGACACTTCTAAATAACTAATGATCAGGAAGAAACCACAAGGAAAATTAGAAAGTACTTTGAGATGAGTGAAAATGAAGACACAACATATCAAAAATTATGGGATGCAGCTCAAGTAGTTCTTAGAGAAAAATGTATAGCCTTAAACACCTATATTTAAAAAAAGAAGAAGAAGAAAGATATCAATTCAAGGGCATCCCAGATGGTTCAGTGGTGAAGAATCTGTCTGCTGATGCAGGAGACGCAAGAGAGGTGGGCTCAATCCCTGGGTCAGGAAGATCCCCTGGAAGAGGAAATGTCAACCTGCTCCAGTATTCTTGCCTGGAAAATTCCATGGACAGAGGATCCTGGTGGTTAACAGTCCATGGGGTCACAAGAGTCAGACATGATTGAGCACGCATGCACACACACACACACACACACACACACATCAAATCAGTAATCTAACTTTCCACCCTAAGACACAGAAAAGGGAGAGCAAACGAAATCACAGAGAGCCATACGGGATTTGGTGTCTATAACTTTTGAGTACCTTTCGTATCCGGAGATGGTTCATTTTATGGATCAACTTGACTGGGCGAAGGGATGCCCACAAACCTGATAAAACATGACTTCTGAGTGCTTCTGTGAAGCTTTCTGAGACATTAGCATTTGAAGAAACAGCCTGAGTAAAAACCATCCTCACCAGGGTAAGCAGGCATCATTTAATCTGCTGAGGATCCAAACAGAAGGACAAGAAAGAGGAGGGGGGATTTTCTCTCTTCTTGAGCTGGGATGTCCATTTTTCTCTGCCTTTGAGCACCATGCTGGAAACAGCTACTACTTTTGGAGCCTATTTAGTGCCAGTTTTTCACACTTTTGTGCCTTTCGTTGGTGACCTTGCTGTTTAAAATGGCCTCTGAGTGTAGTGCTGATGTGCTGTCCAGTGTTCCTACCCACAAGAAGGCTGTGATATGCCTTTCAAAGAAAATATGTGTGTTAGATAAGCTTTGTTCATGCATGAGGCATATGCCATTGGTGAACAATGTTCATCAATGCTGATGAACTAACTATATTTATATATAATATTTTCTATATTTATTTATTTATTTGGGCTGTGTCAGATCTTAGTTGCTGCACACAGGCTCTTCATCGCAATGTGTGGGCTCCAGAGTGCACAGGCTCAGTAGTTTTGGCATACAGGCTCTCTAGCTGTGGCGTGCGGACTTACTTGCCCCACTGAATGTTGGATATTAGTTCCCCAACCAGGAATAGAATCCATGTACACTGTCTTGGAAAGCAGATTCTCAGCCACTGGACCACCAGGGAAGCCCCAACAATATATATTAAATAAGATATTTTAAAACAGAAACACACATTTTTATTGATGTATTTATTGATCAGTTGCTGAATACACTTGACCAGAGGTTCACAGGAACTTATCTCTCATTTTCTCCTAAGAGTAATGGTTCAGTATTTGCTAATTCAGTGTTTGTGATGACTTTGTAACTTCAAGTGCAAATATCAAGAAAAACTACATTTTTAGTTCTAAAAGTAATCTGACTGTGACATCTCTTATCAGTCATGTGCTGGCTGGAGGAGGTCACTTTCACTATTTCATCCTTCTTGCAGTTTCCATCTCAAAGCTGCAAGTGGCATTTTGGGAGAGAGGAATATATCATGAGAGACCTCCTGCATACAGGGAGAACCCACAACTGCACCCATAGCTGCTGTCCATGGTGCTGATCATCTAAAGCAGGCGTGCTTCAAGAGAAGAAGCATCAGAAAAATCATTATGAAATTTGCATGAGTAAACCTAAGGATCCTGTCCTCTACTCCTCCATGATCAAAGAGAATAGGTTTCCAAAACTGGGTAAATGAGCATGCATGATTAGAGACTCGTGATCCCATCCTTGTAACATCAATGTAACATCCACAAGTACTAAGGAATGCAGTACTAGAGCCACAAGGAAACCTGGAAAGTTGGGAGCATACTTAATGATTACCATGGAGTTCCCACACTTAGCCAATCCTGTGCTACTGAGGACTAAGCCCTACCATACCATACCACAGGCCGCTCAGTCGTGTCCGACTCTTTGTGACCCCAGGGACTGTAGCCTGTCCGGCTCCTCCATCCATGGGATTTTCCAGGCAAGAGTGCTGGAGTACATTGCCATTTCCTTCTCCAGGGGATCTTCCCAACCCAGGATTTGAACCCGGGTCTCCCGCATTGCAGGCAGATGCTTTACCATCTGAGCCACCAGGGAACCCCTAGTATCAGTTTAACCAAGCCTTCTAAATCATTTCAGATTCTCCTCTAACTCCCCAGAAGATTTAAGATCTCCTGGTATTTCTCATGACTGGCTTCTTGAGTCTCCAAACCTTGATCCTCGAAAACCCAGAATCTTTGCAGACTCTGCATTACAAAAACTTTCAAAAACAGAAGCAAATTTTAGATAAATTGATACAACAGAGAAGACAGTTTTCACTGAGACAATAATCAAGAGCAAGTGCCAAAGAAGGGAAAACTGGGGAAATTATGGAAGATTAGCTGTTTTTTGGGCTCCAAAATCACTGAAGATGGTGACTGCAGCTATGAAATTAAAAGACGCTTACTCCTTGGAAGAAAAGTTATGACCAATCTAGATAGTATATTCAAAAGCAGAGACATTACTTTGCCGACTAAGGTTCGTCTGGTCAAGGCTATGGTTTTTCCTGTGATCATGTATGGATGGGAGAGTTGGACTGTGAAGAAGGCTGAGCGCCGAAGAATTGATGCTTTTGAACTGTGGTGTTGGAGAAGAGTCTTGAGAGTCCCTTGGACTGCAAGGAGATCCAAACAGTCCATTCTGAAGGAGATCAACCCTGGGATTTCTTTGGAAGGAATGATGCTAAAACTGAAGCTCCAGTACTTTGGCCACCTCATGCGCAGAGTTGACTCATTGGAAAAGACTCTGATGCTGGGAAGGATTGGGGGCAGGAGGAGAAGGGAACGACCGAGGATGAGATGGCTGGATGACATCACAGACTTAATGGACATGAGTCTGAGTGAACTCCTGAAGTTGGTGATGGACAGGGAGGCCTGGCGTGCTGTGATTCATGGGGTCGCAAAGAGTCGGACATGACTGAGCGACTGAACGGAACGGAGCTGTTTCAAACCCCAGAATTTACCCAACCACTGTCTCACTCTCAAACCATGTGTTTTGGGTAAAGATGATTCCAAACCTAAGCATGTGATCCAAGCGTAAGCCTATCAATGCATTCTCTATTCTAATCACAGCTTTCAGGTAGAGGTTGGGACATGCTTCAAGCAAGGTAATAAAGCCTAATTAGGACAACTCAGTAGTCATGTATGGATGTGAGAGTTGGACCATAAAATGGCTGAGCACCAAAGAATTGATGCTTTTTAACTGTGGTGTTGGAGAAGACTCTTGAGAGTCCCTTGGACTGCAAGGAGTTCCTAGTCAATCCTAAAGGAAATCAACCCTGAATATTCATTGGAAGCACTGATGCTGAAGCTGAAACTCCAATACTTTGGCCACTGGATGAGAAGAGCCAACTGATTGGAAAAGACCCTGATACTGGGAAAGATTGAAGGCAGGAGGAGAATGGGATGAAAGCAGACAAGATGGTTAGATGGCATCACCGACTCAATGGACATAAGTTTGAGCAAACTCTGGGAGATGGTGATGGACAGAGAAGTCTGGCATGATGAAGTCCGTGGGGTCACAAAGAGTCAAGCATGACTGAGCAACTGAACAACAACAAGGACAATTCAAAACTAATTCTACAATCTATTCTGGAGCCACAAGTCTTGCTGGACTCAGTTATGTACATTAGAGACTGGATTTAGTGCAATCCTCTTATGATCGAACTGGACAGAAAATGGCATGAACACTGAGAAAGTAGAGCCAAGACGTAATCATAGAAAAAACAGGTCCTGGTGACATCCTTTTGTGTGTGTGACATCTTTTGAATCCAGGCTTATGCTAAGCTGAAACCAAATTCCTCAGTATATGAGATGATTTGTTCCATCTTAAAACTAAACTAGTTCAGAGTTGTTTGTTTCAGATACTTTCAAAATACAGAGTTCTACTTAGATTACAAATAAGTACTAGAAGTGGACTAAAATATTTTAGGTGATGTATGATAAAATGTGAAATTCACGAAGGCTAAGTAAGATGGATACAGGGCAGTGAAAACCCTTCTGACATAGCTAGGAAGTTGGGAAGCCTTTTCACCTGTTAGCAAAATGCTGATTAAATTCTCTTAAGGGGAAGGTTTTTATCAGCTGGCTCAGGAAGCATACCCTTCCTGAGCACATGATGGCCAGAGAGAAAAATGCTGTGGTTGGTGTTGAAGTGAGGGGCTCCTACCAGAATCATATAGCTATAAGCTATGGGAAGATGATTTCCCAAAGGAAAATACAGGCCCTGTTGCCAGTAGAAAGTGAAATGGATTCCATGCAGGCAGGAGAAATAGAGCCATCAAGAACTCTCCTGAAATAGTTGTCTTGTAGGTGCTTTCAATAAGCCCCCTCATAAGCATGTCTCTTGAGCCTTAAAGAATCTGATTAACAAAATAATGTTTCTTATACTAGGAAATGATGCTAACTTTTGTTAGAAGCATTTATGTCCCTTGGAGAAAAAAATGTCATAGAAGATTAATGTAACCAGATTTGCGTTTTTTTACTATTATGAAAAGTAATGCTATTGGCCCAAGTTAAGTCAATGTGCAGAAACAGTATTCAGGTCACTGGAAGCTAGGGTTGGATTAAGAAATAAGAATGATTGGTGTGTGTGTGTGCGCGCGTGTGTGTGCGTGTGCTTAGTCACTCAGTCGTGTCCCAATTCTTTGCAACCTCATGGACTGTAACCCACAAGGATCCTCTATCCATGGGGATTCTCCAGGCAAGAGTACTGGAGTGGGTTGCCATGCCCTCCTCCAGGGGATCTTCACAACCCAGGGATTGAACCCAGGTCTTCCACATTGCAGGTGGATTCTTTATTGTCTGAGCCACCAGGGAAGCCCTGATTGTCTATTATGTCACCACTTTTCATGAGCTCAAGATGTGGAAGATGGCCCTTACTGGAGTTATTTGACATAAAATTCATGTTCCCCAGAAAGTCTGTAGATCATGCATCTGGGACTGGATGTGGGATACACTTACTTTAAGAAGCGGAAGATGGCATCACCCTAAGCAAGTAGATTGTTGGTTGAAACTCCTTTGATTTCTAGTGACAGAAAATGAACTCAAAATATTGTAAGCACAATAGCCAATGTATTAACTAACATGACTGAAAAGTTTAGAAGGTAAACCCAGCTTTGGGTTGTGCTAGGTCCTGAGACTCACATGTCATCATCAGGGCTGGAACACTTTCCATCTTTTAGCTCTCCTTTTCTTTATTCTGGCATTGCTTCCAGGTCTCATGTGATTTTCCCAGCACTTCTTAGACTACACAATCCTTTCTGCTACTAGCTCCAACAGTAAAGAAAGTTTTCCTTTCAGTCTTTCAGAAAATATCCTGGGTGGGCCTGACCCTCACTGGATTGAATTGGGGCCCATGCCCACTCCTGAACAAAACACTGTGACCTGTGTGGTAAGATAAGCTGATTGGCGAGGCCCAGAGCCAGAGGTGGGATCAACCCAGCTTGAACCACAGTTCAAGTATTAGGAAAGGAAGCTGAGTTGTTCTCCAAAGGAAATTCAGGATGTCCCCAGAACAAGAGGAAATAAATGTTGATTAAAATATAGAAGAAACAGATGACTACACCAGTGCTTTGGGCAAGCAAATCTATAAACTCTGTGCATTTAGGGGACAACGTGTGCATGCATGCTCAGCTGACTCAGCCATGTCCAATTCTGTGTGACCCCATGGACTGTAACACACCAGGCTCCTCTTTCCATTGGATTCTCCAAGGCAAGAATACGGGGTGGGTTTCCATGCCCTCCTCCAGGTGAGCTTCTTGACCCAGGGGCTGAACCAGTGTCTCCTGCGTCTCCTGCATTGCAGGCAGATTCGTTTAACCTCTGAGCCACTGGGGAAGCCCAGGGGACAGCGTAGTAGTACCATTAGTCGCTCAGTCATGTCTGACTGTTCGAGACCCCATGGACTATAGTCCAACCAGGATCATTTGTCCATGGGATTCTCCAGGCAAAAATACGGGAGTGGGTTGCCATTCCCTTCTCTGGGGGATCTTCCAAACCCAGGGACAGAACTTGGGTCTCCTGCATTGTAGGCAGATTCTTTGCCATCTGAGCCACCAGGGAAGCAGGCATCAAGGAAGCAGGGGAGTCTTATCTAAATGTATCTTTTCCTAAGTGGCCTAGAAGTAGTGCTACTAACTCAAAAGAAAGTGTTGGTTCCCTTCATTTTAAGATTTCGTCTTTACTCATAGCCACACGCTCTGAAAATTGCCCATTCTCCCATAGTGGTGGACTTCTGCTGTCATGTTTAATCCCACTCTCATGCTGCTGGCTTATTGGACATGAAGATACCTGAGCCCCAAAATCTAGCTCATTTGCATATAGTGGCCAATCAAATTCTTCATGGGCTCCCCTGAGACTGAGAGCGGATGGGGAACTCAAATAAAAAGCCCACAAAATCCTCCTCCTGAGAGATCCAGAAAGTTCTTGGTTTCCATTCTCCTGAGGCCTTGTTTATGTTTCTTTGGCTCCTATTTAAAAGACTTCTGCCTGCACCATTTAATAATTTCTTGGTTTTGCTGATACTAATTTAGGTCTATTTCTGTTCATTAAAACCAATTGACTTTACTGAGACTAATTCCACTCACAAGGTTTCTAGTATCATTGAGAAAGGAGTAGCTGGTTTTGAGTGTAAGCAGTTTTACTCTTCTCTGAACTTGGCCCCTGTGGTTGCATTTTCCAGGCTCTGAGCTCTGGCTACTGAGCCTAACACTAGTCCCAATAGTCCTGAGATGCTTGGGTCATTCAAAGCTTCTGTATGAGTGAAGTTATACCAGTTATCAATTGCCACAGCAATGTTGAATGACTGGTGCAGCTGGAATCAGCTGGGGAGAGGAGGAAGTGATGCAGTCCTCCTGATCTTGATTGGGCCTGTCGTATTGAAAAATAACAAAGGAAGGGGATATGAGGCGTTTGAGATGAAAGGAAACAATGTGATTTAAAATAGGGCAACCAAGGAAGTTGTAGCCAATAGAATAATAATAATTCAAAAACTTGAAGGAGGCAAGGGGATAATCCATGGAATTATCTGAATGATTCTGTGTGTGTGTGTGTGTGTGTGTGTGTGTGCGTGTGTGTGTAAGATGTGTAGAGAGAGAGAGAGAGAGCAGCTCAGATAGAATGGACACCTGTCACAAGGCCTAAAACAGGAGTGTGTCCATCATATACAAGAAACAATTGGAGGTCAATGAGAAAGAAGCAGAATAAATCAGAGTATAAGCCATAGGAGATAAAGGAAGCTTGATAACAGGAGTCAGGTCATGGAGGACCTTGTAGGTGTCATGAAGACTTTGGCTTGTACCCTGAGTGAAGTAAAAAGCCACCGAATGGATTTAAACAGAAGTGATATAATACAGCTAATATAACAGCATCCCAGTGGGTAGTGTACTGATATCAGGCTGTAGAGGATGGACTCATCCAGACTAGTTGGGAGGCTATGGCAACGATCCACAGGAGAAAGATGATAGACTGGAGCCCTGGGGTGCCCCCCCCCCCCCCAGAAGGTAGTGAGAAGTAGACTGTAGATACATTTCATAAATATGCTTTCAGAGGGAAAAGAAGTGGATTATGGTCTAATAAGCGCTTCCCAGTTGGCACTAGTAGTAAAGAGCTCACTTGCTGAGGCAGGAGACAAAGAGACACGGCTCCATCCCTGGGTTGGGAAGATCCCCTGCAAGAGGACATGGCAACCCACTCAAGTATTCTTACCTGGAGAATCCCATGGACAGAGGAGCCTGATAGGCTACAGTCCACGGGGTTGTGAAGAGTCAGACATGACTGAAACGACTTAGCACACATGCATGCATGGTCTAATGATGATAGAGTTGTTTCAGTTTTTATAACTTTGATTAACCATGCCGCCTTATGCAAGCACCTTGAGAGAAGGCTTGCAGTCCCATGGCCTAGGAAGTGAGGGGCTTCTCTCCATCTCAGCCGTCCCAAGGATGTTTTGTCATCCTTCATGTGGGACATGGACGGATGAAACTTGGTCCTACTCACAGCAAGATTCTCATGCAGCCTTGTGGGTAAATGTGTGGGTTTTGTATTCTATAAAGCAGACTTGGATGCAGATATTGGCTCCGCCACTTACAAATGGTAAACTTCAGTTTTCTGAGTCTCAGTTCCTTCATCTGTAAAACTGAGGTAATAATAATTCCATAAGCAGAGGCAGCGATAGCATAGTAGAAAAACAAAAGTCATAACTGAATTCAGGGGGAAAACCAGACACAAAAAGACACACGTCCTGTGTGACTCTATTTACATGAAGTTTAAGAACCAAGAAAGTGAATCTATTATTTGCCCTAAGAAATGCTGGCTGTCTGTGGTAAGTAAGTAAGTAAAGTAAGTAAGTAAGTAAAGTCACTCGTCGTGTCCAACTCTTTGTGACCCCATGGACTGCAGCCCACCAGGCTCCTCAGTCCATGAGATTCTCCAAGCAAGAATACTGGAGTGGGTTGCCATTTCCTTCTCCAGGGGATCTTCCCAACCCAGGGATCAAACCTGGGTCTCCCACATTGGAGGCAGATGCTTTAACCTCTGAGCCACCAGGGAAGTCTGTGGTAAGTGAGTGAAAATGGGCTGGGGGAACTCTCTGAGGCAATGCGCTGTTTGTTGATTTGAGTGACACTTACATAGTGCATATATTTACCAAAATTCATGTAAACCAGAAACCCTGTGCATTTCATTGTATATACATTTAACTTGATTTTTAAAGAGAAGGCAATCTAGCCTAAATTAACTATATCCACAATTGCACTTCTCTCACACACTAGTAAAGTAATGCTCAAAATTCTCCAAGTCAGGCTTCAGCAATACACGAACTGTGAACTTCCAGATGTTCAAACTGGTTTTAGAAAAGGCAGAGGAACTAGAGATCAAATTGCCAACATCCGCTGGATCATGGAAAAAGCAAGAGAGTTCCAGAAAAACATCTATTTCTGCTTTATTGACTATGCCAAAGCCTTTGACTGTGTGAATCACAGTAAACTGTGGAAAATTCTGAAAGAGATGGGAATATCAGACCACCTGACCTGCCTCTTGAGAAATCTGCATGCAGGTCAGGAAGCAACAGTTCGAACTGGACATGAAACAACAGACTGGTTCCAAATAGGAAAAGGAGTACATCAAGGCTGTATATTGTCACCCTGCTTATTTAACTTATATGCAGAGTACATCATGAGAAATGCTGGGCTGGAAGAAGCACAAGCTGGAATCAAGATTGCCTGGAGAAATATCAATAACCTCAGATATGCAGATGACACCACCTTTATGGCAGAAAGTGAAGAGGAGCTAAAAAGCCTCTTGATGAAAGTGAAAGAGGAGAGTGAAAAAGTTGGCTTAAAGCTCAACATTCAGAAAACCAAGATCATGGCATCCGGTCCCATCACTCATGGAAAATAGACGGGGAAACAGTGGAAACAGTGGCAGACTTTATTTTTTGGGGCTCCAAAATCACTGCAGATGATGATTGCAGCCATGAAATTAAAAGACGGTTACTCCTTGGAAGGAAAGTTATGAGCAACCTAGATAGCATACTGAAAAGCAGAGACATTATTTTGCCAAAAAAGGTCAATCTAGTCAAGGCTATGGTTTTTCCAGTGGTCATGTATGGATGTGAAAATTGGACTGTGAAGAAGGCTGAGCGCCGAAGAATTGATGCTTTTGAACTGTGGTGTTGGAGAAGACTCTTGAGCGTCCCTTGGACTGCAAGGAGATCCAACCAGTCCATTCTAAAGGAAATCAGTCCTGGGTGTTCTTTGGAAGGACATGATGCTAAAGCTGAAACTCCAATACTTTGGCCACCTCATGCGAAGAGTTGACTCATTGGAAAAGACTCTGATGCTGGGAGGGATTGAGGGCAGGAGGAGAAGGGAATGACAGAGGATGAGATGGCTGGATGGCATCACCGACTCGATGGACGTGAGGTTGGGTGAACTGGCGTGCTGCAATTCATGGGGTTGCAAAGAGTCGGACACCACTGAGTGACTTAAGTGAACTGAACTGATAGTGACATAGGTCTGATTTTAAGTGTTATTCCTGATTTCAACTAGCTTCAAATCTTGTAAAAACATTTTTTATTTTTATGACACAAGTTTTATATTTATATATATATATATACCTATATTTATATGGCTAAGCATTGAATAATTGATGCTTTCAAATTGTGGTGCTGGAGAAGACTCTTGAGAGTCCCTTGGACTGCAAGGAGATCAAACCAGTCAGTCCTAAAGGAAATCAAACCTGAATATTCATTGGAAAGAGTGATGCTAAAGCTGAAGTTCCAGTACTTTTGCCACCTGGTGTGAAGAGCAGACTGATTGGAAAAGACCCTGATGCTGGGAAAGACTGAAGGCAAAAGAAGAGGGCAGCAGGGGATGAGATGGCTGGATAACATCACCAACTCAATGGAATGAGCCTGAGCAAACTTTGGGAGATAATGGAGGACAGTGAAGCTTGATGTGCTGCAGTTCATGGGATCACAAAGAGTTGGAAACAAATTGGTGACTGAACAACAGAATATATATATATATATATAAATATATATATATATAAAACAAGAAAAAACAAATGAAATTCACTTGTAAGCCTACCCCAAGAGATAACTTCTTTTAAATATCTAGATATATATTCTATATATTGTTTTGTAGTCTGCTTTTTTCTCTTAACTGTCCTTTTTGTTGTGCCAATTAAACTGAGTTAATACATTGTCAGAAAAAAGCTACACTAATAGGATTTTTATCTCCCCAAAATAATCAGAGATGAACGTGATATTTTACAGAATAATTTACATTAGTAAAAAATTGGAGACGATCTTGAAACATATCAAAAGATCAATTAAATGATATGTGAGTGGAATACTTAGGTAAATGTAGTTATTGGCAAGGCAAGTTACATATACTATGTCACGAAGTGAAAAAAGCGCAGACCGCTTCTCCTCTCTGCACCTGTTCCTTCTCTAGTCAATGGGGCTGTGGCAGAGGCGACCCTATGGTCCCTCCCAGTTGTAATTTTCCAAGCTCATTTCTTGTAGTTTTCAGCGTGAGTTCCTAAAATAAAAAGAAAGAAAAAGATAGCTGAACAGACTGGAAGATGAGTGCCCTGCCCTAACATCCCTGCTGCCAGGTGGACACTGAAACGCCCTCAGACTATCCAGGTAAGGAGGAAGCCGGGGACAGGAGGCTACTTGGGAGGGTGCCCAGCTGGACCAGAATGGAAGACGCTGGGCAGTAACAGGGCGGCAGGAGGCGCTGCGCGCGCGTGAGGAGCAGGATGCAGAGTGGCCTCAGGGCGGCAGCAGGCACAGCGCCGAGCCACCTGGAAGCACGGCGCGGGACGGGCTGGGGCGCAGAGAGCCCTCGGGATGGCAGGGGGCGCTGCAGAATCGTGGCCGCCTCTGGGATGCCGCAAGTCCCCGGCCGCTGGGGAAATACA
>SJXQ01011615.1:180847-201750 GCA_006408695.1 Aepyceros melampus
CTCCAGGGGGCGGGGCCCAGCCCACAAGAGCCTTGGCGGCTGCGGCTGCGGGATGCTCTCGCTGTAAGAGGAGTGGAACAGAGCGTACTCGGATCGCTCACACGCTAACCGCAGACACTTCCGAACCGAGTGAGGTGAGCCCAGCCGAGTTGGGTCGGGAGTTTCAGGCACCGGAGCGGCCGCGGTGAGCTTCTGGACGCTGGCCGGGCGGTAGACGCGGAGAGGGCATCATCAGCCGGGGCTGCCTTCGGGTACCGGGGATGCTCGGACTCCTTCCCAAATAAATCCATTCGGCCTAGCGCTCTGCTGTCTGCCCACGCGGTGGCCGGGGAGGCAGAGCTAGAGCCGGAGGCGTTACTGATTTATTCAGAAACTGGGTCCAGGGGTTCGGGGCTGCGCCCCGCCCAGTCTTTCCACCCGGCACTTGCTCATTCCTTTCTTGGCCTCAGAGAGACGCGTGGACCTGACCACGATCTTTCCTTCCCCCGCGCGGAATGTTTTCTTTACGGTGGCTGTGGTTGCAAAAAACAGCAAACCCTTGAAGCGAGTTGGTTGGGTTCTCTGCTGCGGCTTCAGCCCTGGCTGCCCTGAAGCAGACGTGGCTTCAGCACCGAGTCACTCTGCGCGGGGAGGGCAGGGGCTGCAGAGTCGCCGGTGAGGAGCGCGGATCTGGCGCCCAGAGCCCGAGGTTCAGGTTCCATCACTGAGATCTGGGGGACAGTCGAGGTCGGGAATGGGCGAGAGGGGTGCAGAAGGAACTCACGAGGGACCCCGGAATTCCAGAGAACTATTTTAATCCTTCTACCTGTGTAGCACTGGACAAGTTGCCTAAGCTCTGCACCTCAGTTTTCTTCTCTGTGCCTGCTCAAGCTCAGTTCTGTCTGACTCTTTGTGACTGCATGAACTGTAGCCCGCCAAGCTCCTCTGTCGGTGGGATTTCCCAGGCAAGAATACTGGAGTGGGTTGCCATTTCCTCCTCAGGGAGGATTAAATAAGGCAATGCGTGAAAAGACTGAGGAGAAAGCTTGAGAGTAAAGGATCAATAAATGAAAGCTGGTATTATTTTTGTTGTTCTTGCTGCTGTTGCTGTTGTTATTATTATTTGGGGAGTAGTTTGTAGTTCAAGGCTCCTGGTTTCAGTTGCAACTCCACCATTTTCTAGTGTGACCTTGGGCAAGTTGCTTAACTGCTCAGCGTCTCTGTTTCATTTGTATCATGGAGAAAATTGTGGTGCCTATTGCCGAAGATAGTTGTAGAATTAAATGAGCTAGTACTTGTAAAGTGCTTAGAATGAGTGCCGGGTGTCAGTTACCAACTCTACAAGGGCATCATGTTTAATCAAGCAATATAACCTAAATGTAGCTACAACCTTGCTCTGTAGCAAACCTTACTTTGCTCAGAAGTTGAAATATTATATTATTTGTGTGAAGATGTATATGTTTTATGATGAGCAAGGTGGGTTCCCTTCTTTCATCTGCGGTTTCACTGACATTGGTGGCTGACCCACTGGGGTCAAAGCAGCCCTAGGGAAGGGGCTGATGGGATAGAGGGACCCTAGGAGCTGTCTTTAGTGAGAGGACAAGAAGGTTTGATGACAGAAACTTCCAGAATAACAGTTTCTGTGGAACATTCACAGAGGAGAAAATCTTCCCTGGGTTGCAGTTTTATTTAATACAAAATTGTACCTGGACCTAGGTTTCTAAAACAAACTCTTGCAAATTTTTGCTTTTGAATTGTAGAGAGAGAGGAGGTCAGGATGGACAATATTTAAAATGATAAAACACAATAAATCACTTTCCTCTTGCCAAGAGGTTTATAGCGTAATTTTGAAGGTCAGAGACTTGCAGCAAGATCGTATACATCTGTGAAGGCTTAGAGTGGCTGGCTGCCTCTGGACATCTTATCTCCCCTGCAACACTCTATCCTTGCTGTCATAAACCTGAAGCTCACTGACACCATAAACTTGAAGGCCTTCCAGCTTGGCCCAAGCTCCCACTTTTGGACAATATCCCATGGGTTTGGGGTAGAGAAAAAGTGAGTGCTCAAGTCCAGAATCCTGAAGAACAAGATGGGGTAAACTACAGTCTTTGTCTGGTGAGGTGGGGTGGGACGGTGGAGGGGGTGGCCAGGGGAGCATGTGGATTACACTGTATATCCTACTCCAAATTATAGTATATCCTAATTTGTCTCTGTCACCTGTGGTAGGCACAGGAGACAAGAGTTTCCATATACCCCTCCCCAATGCCAGTGTTTACTAATACCAATGTTAGGAAGTGATTGACTAACTACCCAGAATTTGAAAAGTAAATAGCTCAGGATCCCATCTTTAGTTCCAGGAACTGTTAATTAACTCATGAGGAGGGGGCAGCACCCAGCACAATACCAGTCCCCTCAAGGCATATACCATGGTGATAACGGTTGCAAAGTTCCAACCAAGTGCCTCCACTTACCAGCTGTGTGATTTTGCACAAGTTACTCCAACCTCTCTGAGCTCATTTTCCTCCTCAGTAACCTGGAGATAATAATAGTGTGCCTACCTTATGGCATTGTTGAAACATGAACTGAAGTATATACAGATAGATTTGGATCAAGATTTATTATGTATGTTCTATATGAAGAATGAGACTGCACGCATTTATGAGACTAGTGAGACTATATATTATTTTAGTTCATATCTTAAAAGATTGTTATTGCACATTGTAAAGCTTCTGTAATTCAGATACATCATGTATATTGATGAATGTGGTAATTTGCTTTTCAACACTCTTCCCCAGACAAAGCTGTTATAAAATCAGAGTGTATTCTCCAAATCAGTGGTATGTTGGAATAAAGGAAATCTGGCACAATGCCTGGCAAATATTAAGTGGCCAATATTTATAGATTATTATTGTATTATCGTATCAGGTGCTCTAGAAGCACTAAAAGCTTGACTATAAAGAGAAAAAGTGAAACAGAAACACTCCACTTGCAGTAAAGCAGCTGAGAAAAGCTCGGGAAGCTTCGGCTGGTCTGGCAAGGACTGAACATGATCTAGTGTGGCTGCCTGGAAGTTCTCTTGGCAGATTTTATCTGTTAGAATCGATTCGCAAGGCACTTGCTCTGTGCCAGATGCTGAGGTCAGCACTAGGGGGGCAGGACAAGGTAGGAATGATGCCCTCAAGGAAGGCAGGCTAATGGAGGTGATAAAATCAGGCCTAGGCTGCTAAGCTCACGATGGAGCTTGATACGAGGGGAGTGGAGTCTGATGGGGTGGGGTTGTTCCAAGCACCCAGGAGAAAGGTCTTTCAAAACTCATGGAGTCATTTCATGTTAAGCCTTACCCAGCCCCCGCATCCACACGGCTTGGCCTGGGGGCTGCCCTGCGAAGCAGGCAGAGAGGGAGGCAGCTGTGGTGGCCCTAAAGCAAATATCCTGGAGCAAGGGCCAAGGCCTCAGAAAGCAGACTGTCCAGCCCAAAGGGAAAGAGGGAGACAGCCACTGGGGACATGTGAGCTGGTGTTTCCCAGCGCCCAGCCTCTGGACTGTCCCTACTCACTTGCCTGTTTTCTCTGCCCCTCCAGCTTGTCTGTCCCATCCTCACCATGGCTCCTGGAGAGAAGATCAAAGCCAAAATCAAGAAGAATCTGCCCGTGACGGGACCTCAGGCGCCTAACATCAAAGCGCTGATGCGGTGGTACTGTCTGAACACCAACACCCACGGCTGCCGCCGCATTGTGGTGTCGCGTGGCCGCCTCCGGCGCCTGCTCTGGATTCTCTTCACGCTGACAGCCGTGGCCCTCATTTTCTGGCAGTGTGCCCTTCTCATCTCATCCTTCTACACCGTGTCTGTCTCCATCAAAGTTCACTTCCAAAAGCTGGATTTTCCTGCTGTCACCATCTGCAACATCAACCCTTACAAGTAAGAGGCAAGAGCAGGCACGTGGAGGAGGGGTCATGCCCCCTCCAGATGCCAATGCCCCTCCCAAAGGTGACGCATTCCAGCCTGCAGACACACTGTTTAGAAACTTGAATTTCTTGCCAGTGTTGGTAAACTGCCCTCTCCCTGGTTTAAAACCTGTACCAAATTTTCAATCCATCAGCAACTTCTGAGGATGGACTGGTTCAAGGAAGGGAGGAGGGCGAGAGAGGCTGCAAGAACTCTTCTGCTTGGCGGCTGGGTCTGGAATGGACAAGCATCCCTCCTGTCTTAGACACACACACACACACACACACACACACACACACACACAGAGTCCAGCTTAGCCATTTGCCCTGAGCTCGCCAAGCTCACACCCTCACTCTCCCCTGAGCGTGAGCTGGAGGCTGACTCAGACGTGACACCTAGTGACTTCCGGAAGCACCTCAGCTGCCCAAAACCCTCACCTGAGTCAACCCAGCCCCACTAATTGAGATCACTGGGCTCTGGGCAGGACCATCCCTTCGTCCTGCCTAATTGTCTGCTGCCTGACCTGTTCTAAATGGGTCATCGGACTCCTTCTCAGGATTATTGAAAACTGATCTGTGAGGCAGATCAGAATTTGGCAGAGCAGGGGTGGGGGTGGGGAGAAGGGAAGAGCAAGGGAGAAAGACCATCAAAGGGAACTAACTTGTACAGAGTCCTCGATGAGTTGATGGCAAAGCTCAAAATCAAAATCAGGTCTAAACTCATCCTCCTCCTGAAAGTCTTTCTTTCCTTCCTTCCTCCCCGCACCCTTTCTTCCCTCCATCAATTGTTCCGTAATCTCTTACTCAGCCTCTACAAGTTGTCATTCACTATGCCTCGTTCTGGGGCATGGAAGTGAATGACCCAAACACAGTCTTTGTCCTAGTGCAGCTGATGTTGGTAGAGGATTGAAATATTAACAAATAAAATTACACTAATAAAATTAATAATATTTATTATTTAACTGCATATATACATATATATATATACATACAGAGTTATGTGGATGGATGGATAGATAGAATAAACTGGTTAACTTTTGCCAATAATCACATTTTACAGATGGGAAAACTGAGACATGAAAAGGCTAAATGGCTTGTCTAGAGTCCCACATCCAGAACCAGAATGGGGAACTGGAACCCAGGCAGTTTGGCTCTGAAGTTTCTGTGTTCAGTCACTATGCTGTGTGGTCTGTGCGTAAAGCAAGAGGGTGAGAGAGTGAGAATTAAGAGGGAGGTCAGGGCCGTTCAGTATTGTGAAAATGAAAAGACGGTGTTGTTATGCTTCATGTGGTCAACTCCTGAATCATTCTGTGTTCTTGGGGGTTTTCAAGGTAACAGTAATACCCCTCCCTCCCAGCACTGATTCAAGGACAACCTGTGGGCAGGGGCAAGTATGCCAGGTGGAAACAAAGTCTACCGCTGGGAGACTCCTGGTTAGCAGTTATTTACTTGTCTTCACTGTAGCTGGTTTATGGGAGGCAGCTGACAGTCACCACTCCAGAAATGCTGGTTGGGGCAAACTCATCAACACACCCTGAGAGCAAGCAGACAGTGATGGCAAAGGTGAAGCCACAGGCTGCACACAAGGGTCACACAGGAGCCTGTCCCCATTTATTTGAGCCAGTGGTCACGTTGGAGGAGGAAATTTTAAAATGGCCTGGTCTTCTTGGCCAAGGGCGCTGGGGTGATGGGCACATCGATGGGAAGCAGCAAGGTAAAGGGCCAGAAGGGTTTCCCCATCCCGACTCCTCCTTCCCACCTTGGCAGGTACAGTGCTGTGCGCCACCTCCTAGCCGACTTGGAACAGGAGACCAGAGCGGCCTTGAAGACCCTGTATGGCTTTTCAGAGATTACGTCTCGGAAACGCCGAGAGGCACATTCCTGGAGTTCAGTCAGGAAGGGCACTGAGCCCAAATTCCTCAACCTAGCCCCGCTGATGGCCTTTGAGAAGGGTGATATGGGCAAGGCCAGGGACTTCTTCACGGGACGGAAGCGGAAAGTCAACGCAAGAATCATTCACAAGGCATCAGATGTCATGCATATCCACAATTCCAAGGAGGTGGTGGGATTCCAGCTGGTAAGATGCACATCCTCACGGTTTCAGGGCCTGGGGTGGGATTATGGGTCCGAGGAGGTGAGGTCATGGGTCAGGGAGGTGTGGTCATGGGTCCGGGGAGGTGGGGTCATGGGTTGGGGAGGTGGGGTCATGGGTCCGGGGAGGTGGGGTCATGGGTCCAGGGAGGCGGGGTCCTGCCCAGGGAGGTTTCTTTTTTGCTGTTAGTCCTATTCAGTTCAGTTAAATCACTCAGTCGTGTCCGACTCTTTGTGACTCCATGAATAGCAGCACGCCAGGCCTCCCTGTCCATCACCAACTCCTGGAGTTCACTCAGACTCACCTCCATCGAGTCAGTGATGCCATCCAGCCGTCTCATCCTCTATTGTCCCTTCTCCTCTTGCCCCCCATCCCTCCCAGCATCAGAGTCTTTTCCAGTGAGTCAACTCTTTGCATGAGGTGGCCAGAGTACTGGTGTTTCAGCTTTAGCATCATTCCTTCCAGAGAAATGCCAGGGTTGATCTCCTTCAGAATGGACTGGTTGGATCTCCTTGCAGTCCAAGGGACTCTCAACACCACAGTTCATAGCCCCTCAGAAAGAAACACATTCAGGATGAATCAGCTGCAAGCAGCTGAAACTGATGCAGGCAATCATTATTATGTGTGCTGTGCTCAATTGTGTTCAACTCTTTTCAACGCTGTGGACTGTAGCCCACCAGGCTCCTTTCCATGGGATTTCCCAGGCAAGAATACTGGAGTGGGTTGCCATTTCCTCCTTCAAGGGATCTTCCTGACCCAGGGATCGAACCTGCGTCTCCTGTGTCTCCTGCATTGGGAGGCAGATTCTTTACCACTGAGCCCCCTGGCAATCTTCTTTACCTGAGAAGCCCCCAGGCAATCTTAAGCAGATAAAAAGGCCAGTAGAACTGGTATCAGGTCGGTGGCCTGTCAGGATCCAGCTACAGAGTAGGAGGTGAGTGGTGGGTGAGCCAGCAAAGCTTCACCTGCTGCTCCCCATCACTTGAACCATCACCCCCACCTGCAACATCTGTGGAGAAACTGTCTTCCACTAAACCAGTCCCTTGTGCCAAAAAGGTTGAGGACCTCTGTCTTAGAAGGTGACCAGTAGCTCATGGAGTCCTCTCAAAGGACAGAAATTAGGGAAGATTCAGGGATCCTGGTGGCAAGAAATGATGAAGAGTCATTTCAGATATTGCTGCTGGATGAAATAAACTTCAATTGTTGATTCAAATCCCACTGGGGACTATCTGACTGACCAAGTTTGGGTCCCCTGATGGCTCATGTAGGGTAGGGCGTCTTGATGGACAGTCTTGGCTGACTATATCCAAAGAGCGAAAGGAAATTCTACCAAATAAAATTGGAGTGCAGATACCAGAAGGAAGAAAATAGAAATGAGCAACAGAAACACACGGTGTTCACAGCAATACTTGCCTTCATGAGGTGCTATCGCCTGACTTCTCACCTCTCCTTCTTGGCCCCATTTAAGGGGCTCTGAAGCAGCAGCCATTTACCAAAAATGAATTCCATTGCCTTCCTGGCCACACTCAACCACCACCCTCCTCTCTGTGCCCCAGCAGTTTCTGCAGGATGAGAGCTACTCAGTCTTCAGAGTCTTGGTTGCTGATTATGAGACCTGATGGCTCCATTTGCCAATCCTGGGGGGAAAGTGGCACTTTCTCTAAATCACTGAACCTCTGTGAAGTTTTCCTGGGTCCTTACACAAGATAAAGTTCTCCTTGATATCAAAGACAGACACTTTTGGTGTCTGTCTTTTAGGAGAGTTTTCAAGCCCTGTTGATGAAATGAGAGGGGCTTCTCAGGTGGCACAGTGGTAAAGAATCCGCCTGCAATGCAGGAGAAATGGGTTTGATCCCTGGGTTGGGAAGATGCCCTGGAGAATGGAATGGCAACCCACTCCAGTGTTCTTGCCTGGAAATTTTCATGGACAGAGGAGCCTGGTGGGCCACAGTCTATGGGGTCACAGAGTTGAACATGGCTGAGTGAGCACACACACACATAAGTATGAGAAGAACATCTGGACCATATCACAGCTTCCCTATAGATTTCCCATTATTATATATTTTGAATGCTGGTCTTCCTAACTAGCATATGAGATGGGGAAGTATGGTATTTTGATCAACATTTTGTAGGTGAAATAAGGATAGGTACGCAGATGACACCACACTTATATGGCAGAAAGTGGAGAAAAACTAAAGAGCCTCTTGATGAAAGTGAAAGAGGAGAGTGAAAACGTTGGCTTAAAGCTCAACATTCAGAAAGCTAAGATCATGTCACCCAGTCTCATCACCTCATGGCAAGTATTTGGGGAAACAGTGAAAGCAGTGACAGACTTTATTTTGGGGGGCTCCAAAATCACTGCAGGTGGTGACTGCAGCCATGAAATGAAATGATGATGCTCTTTGGAAGAAAAGTTATGACCAACCTAGACAGCATATTAAAAAGCAGAGACATTACTTTGTCAAAAAAGGTCCATCTAGTCAAAGCTATGGTTTTTCCAGTAGTCATGTGTATATATGAGAGTTGGACTATAAAGAAAGCGAGCACCGAAAAATTGATGCTTTTGAACTGTGGCGTTGGAGAAGACTCTTGAGAGTCCCTTGGGCTGCAAAGCAATCAAACCAGCCAATCCTAAAGGAAATCAGTCCTGAATAGTCATTGGAAGGACTGATGTTGAAGTTGAAACTCCCAATACTTTGGCTACCTGATGCGAAGAACTGACTCATTTGAAAAGACCCTGATGCTGGGAAAAATTGAAGGCAGGAGGAGAAGGGGATGACAGAGGATGAGATGGTTGAATGGTATCACCAACTGGATGGACATGAGTTTGAGTAAGCTCCGGGAGTTGGTGATGGACAGGGAGGCCTGGTGTGCTGCTGTCCATGGGGTTACAGAGTCGTACACAACTGAGCGACTGAACTGAGTGCCTTGCCCAGGGTCCTGGAGAGAGGTCATGGCAGGGTTTGGGCTAGAATCTCAATTTTTAGACTGTTGATCCAATAAGAAATGGTGAGGGCTGCGTGGAACTCAGTAGCCATAATTGGTTAAAGCCTGGCTAT
This sequence comes from Aepyceros melampus, assembly GCA_006408695.1. Taxonomy (NCBI): domain Eukaryota; kingdom Metazoa; phylum Chordata; class Mammalia; order Artiodactyla; family Bovidae; genus Aepyceros; species Aepyceros melampus. The sequence continues at coordinate 189,923 of SJXQ01011615.1, forward strand.
CTGGGGACTCTGAAGAAGCTCGTCTTGCTTCTCACTTAGGGACTCATGAGTGAGGCTCTGTGTCCTTCCTCACTCAGCCCCTTCTTGGTCCTTGAGGCTTGAGAATGTTGAGTCCCTGGCCTCAGAAGTGAGAAGAAACCCATCCTTGCCCAGGTATCCCTCCTGTACCCCTGAGTATCTAGAGTCCAATTCCTTAGCCTCACAGTCCTTCTAAAGGCCCCGGCAGGGCCCATGGCTTTATCTTGGTGTCTTCTCCTATTCAGTGTTCTAATGACACATCGGACTGTGCAGTCTACACCTTCAGCTCAGGGGTCAATGCTATCCAGGAGTGGTACAAGCTGCACTACATGAACATCATGCACAGGTGTCTCAGGAGAAGAAAATCAACATGAGCTACTCTGCTGACGAGCTCCTGATCACTTGCTTCTTTGATGGGATGTCTTGCGATGCCAGGTCAGTAGTGGAAGGCTGCTGTCTCAGCTCCAGGGACCAGAGGCTCTGAGTGCTGGGCTCCTTGCATGCACCTGCAGCTCAGCTAGAGGTCTTGGGAGCAACAGGTGCTCTTCTCACTGACCCTGCCTTTTGGAAAATGACTTATACAGGAGCTCAGCTCTAGAGTCTGTGAGGAAGATGAAGATGACTTAGCATCAAAACATCCTTAAACTCGTTAAATTATAAAAACAGAGTAGTTGATGGTGGACATATAACCTTGTATATTACCATCATGCATACCAGTGAGAACCATCAACCTAGTCAAGAGGAAGTAAGGAAGGAGAGATGGAAGGAGGCAGGGAGAGAAGAAGGGAGGGCAGGAAGGTCTGTGTACAGACATGAGCTTTCATACCTTTCTACCATTAAGATAACACCCAGATTCCTGGTGGACACTAGGCAGTCATGGGACATTCTAAAGTGTTCCTTTTTAATTAAGGACTTTCTTCATTCTTTTAAAATACTAAGCCTTCCTATATGTTAGTCGGTATATTGATCCTTGTGAAAATTGAGTCATGTCTCCTGAAGGCTGGATTCTGAAGTCAGTATAAGGACATGTATCATGTGATTCCTTTTCTGGGAATCATTTGCTAGGAATCGGAATGGAAAAAAGTCAAGGATTGGCTGAGACATTCAAGCGTAGAGGAAATGAGGACAGATATATTGGCACAAAGAATGCCAAGTCAGGATGGAGATGGAGGTGAGTGGATTAAGAGGGTGAAGGGAAAGCAGAGGGTGGTTCTACATCGACATGTGTCAACTGGACGAGGGGCCTTGTTTGTCATCTGTCAGAGGAAAGACGGGGAAAGTAAGTCATGTCTATCATCCATTGTCCACAGAAGAGAGCTGGCCCATTAGCACTGCCCACTGAGATGTCAGCTCAGGTGCATGAGGGAGTTCCCAGCACAGCCCTTTCTGACCTGTATTCTTCCACCATAGGAACTTCACGCTTTTCCACCATCCAATGTATGGGAATTGCTACACATTCAACAATAGACAAAATGAGACTATCCTCAGCACCTCCATGGGAGGCAGTGAATTTGGTAAGGAAACCTGCATCAAGGGGCTCCTGGGGTGCTCTAATGAGAAGCTTGCTGGCAGCGGGACAGTTGGGGTGCTTGAAGCTTTCCAGAGATACAGGCTCTCCTTAACCTTGCCAGAAACCGGGGATACAAACTTTTCTCATCCATGTCGGTTCTTTCCTTCTCTATCAGAATCTGTTTTCCTTTTTGACATCTCTTTGCTTTTGGAGAAGGAAATGACAGCCCACTCCAGTGTTCTTGCCTGGAGAATCCCAGGGACGTGGCAGCCTGGTGGGCTGACGTCTGTGGGGTCGCACAGAGTCGGACATGACTGAAGCAACTTAGCAGCAGCAGCAGCTTTGCTTTTGAGAGAGCAACAGGGACAACCCTGGTGTTTATTCACCTGGGGAAACCACTCAGGTTTAAGATTGTAGCTGGAGTGAGTAATGCCGAGCAGGCAGCTTCTGAATGGACTTAAATCCAGGCGTGCTGAGCAGGAGATTAGAGAGGCCAACACACCTTTATCTTGATTAAGATGACAGATTTTAGAGTCAAAACCCACTCTGTCACTCACTGTGCAGCCCAGTGAAAATTTACTCCCCTTCATTTATAAAGTGGGAATAACAATGGTATTGATAATACAGGGTAATTGAGAAGTCAAAATATGAAAAGCAGTCAGAATAAGACCTGACACACACTGTATTCATTTGGTTGGGCTGCCATAGCAAAATATTATAGATGAGTGACTTAACCAATGGACGTTTAGAAACTCATGGTCAAGCTGCTGGCAAATTTGGTCCTGGTGAGGACACTCTTGCTGGCTTGCAGTTGGCCACCTGTCTCTCTCCTCACATGGCCTCTCTTTGGTGGCATGCAGGGAGAAAGCTGTGTTTCCCTTCCTCTTCTTATGAGAACACCAATCCTATGGGATTAGAGTCCACCCTCATGACTTCATTTAACCTTAATCACCTGCCTAAAGCTGATTCTCCAAATACAATCACAGTGGGGATTAAGACTTCAACATATAAATAGGGCGGAGAAGGCAATGGCAACCCACTCCAGTACTCTTGCCTGGCAAATCCCATGGACGGAGGAGCCTGCTGGGCTACAGTCCATGGGGTCATGAAGAGTCAGACAGACCAAGCGACTTCACTTTCACTTTCACTTTCATGCACTGGAGAAGGAAATGGCAACCCACTCGAGTGTTCTTGCCTGGAGAATCCCAGGGATGGGGGAGCCTGGTGGGCTGCCGTCTATGGGGTTGCACAGAGTCAGACACGACTGAAGTGACTTAGGATATAAATAGCGTGGAGGGTGGTCTGCAGAAAGACACACAATTCAGTCCATAACACATACTAAGCACACAATAAATGCTAGTTGTGGTTGTCATTACTACTGTTACTGCCGTTACTACCATTGCTGCTGCTGCTACTATTACCACCAAAAACTACTACCTCCAATATTATTATTATTGCTAGTCTACTACCGTGACTTTTGTAGAGAAGGCAGGAACTCAACCAATTGGTCTATCTTGAAAGATTCTAAACAAATTGAACATGATTTGATGTATAGATATGCTCCGATAAGAAGAGGCAAGGTCTTATGGAGGAAAATCCAGTTGGACTCCTCCTCTTCGTTACTGCACAGTCTGTGTTCTTACCACACCTGCAAGAAACCATAACTCAGGGCACATACGTCAGTGGGAAGAAGTAGTCTGAGAACTGTTGCACAATCTTGACTCTGCTGCATTTGAGCTGTGTGACCCTGAGCAAATCACTTCCGCACTCGGGGCTTTGATTCCTTCACTTACAGAGTGAAGGCAAAAGGAGAAGGGGGCGGCAGAGGGTGAGATGGTTAGATAGCATCACTGACTCAATGGACAGGAAGCTGAGCACACTCCAGGAGATGGTAAAGACAGGGGAACCCGGTGAGCTACATACAGTCCATGGGATTGCAAAGAGTCAAACACAACTTAGCGACTAAACAACGAAAAGAAGTAAAAAAAATAATTTTAAAAATTCTCTTCTTTCTGCTCACATAGGCCCTGCTCATTGGCTCATTTGTTTACCAAATGTTTGTTGAGTATCCTCTGTATGTCAGTCCCTCTTCCAAATCTTATGGACCCAGTGGTGAATAACATAGATGTCATCCCTGCTTTCAAGGAGCTTGTATTTTGTTGGAGAGAGCAGATAAATGAGTGAACAAGCACAGAGACACTATCTGGTTATCAATCCTAGGTTTATACCTCAAGAATTACCCCGCATAAGGGCTGAGTTGAGATGGGAATTTTATTTCAGATAAGGAGGTCCAGAAAGGCCTCTGGGATGAGGGTTATTTGAAGAGGAGAAGATGTATGATACGGTCCACTGAGGAGCGTTTGAGCACTAGCAAGTCTGAGGACCTCCATGAGGAAATGGATTTGGTGTGACTGGAGACAGAAAGATGACCAGTGGGCTTGGAGCTTCCTGATGCAGGGGGAGAGTGGGATGAGGAGGAAGGCATCACCATATGAGAGCTAGTCAGGTTTCTGGACAGTATCTTATGGCATTCCCTTGTATGCAATGAGATGCCTCTGAGGAGTTTCAGACAAGGGAGTGACCTGATTTTAAAAGGTCCCTCTGGCTGCTTGGCTCAGATTAGACACAAGTGCAACAGTAGGGTCAGGGAGAGGATTTAGGGCAGTGATCAGATGCACTACTGGTATCTCAACCACAGCCCTGCACATCCCTTTGGGTGCCCAGCAGAACTCCCCATCTCAAAGAGCCACAAGGAGGCTCACGTCTTAGGCCAGGTAGCAAAACTTGTGCTTAGCAAAGCTGCAGTCGTGACACTGCTCCTGAGCCCTATTTTGAGCTAAGCTCTGGAAACAGAGCAGCGAAAAGTCAGGCTCCCCTCATGGAGCTTCCCATTTTGCTCTTGTCCACTTTTAACTTGTAGAAATGCCTGGGTCTTGGTTTTGAGGCTCCCAGAGTGGTGGGAGAGGTAAGCTACCAGCAGGGAATCTTCTTCTGGCTTTTGACCACAATAGGCTGCCTTGTCCTTCCAGGGCTGCAGGTCATCCTGTACATAAACGAAGAAGAGTACAACCCCTTTCTGGTGTCCTCCACTGGAGCTAAGGTGATTGTCCATCGGCAGGACGAATACCCCTTCGTTGAGGACGTGGGAACGGAGATCGAGACGGCCATGGCAACCTCCATAGGAATGCACCTGGTAAGAGAACGCTCTGATCTCCATCTGCTTGGCAAGGAGGACAGCTTCTATTGAAGGATAATCAGTGAGGTGGAACTTACGGAAAAGGGTATTGGTTTTAAGAGGAAGCATAGTCTTGTGTTTTCCAATGATTACTCAAATGGTCACTCTTAGAAGTTACACTAAGGGCTGTCTTTATGTCTTCTGTATGGATGAACAAGGACAGGACACCATTTAGGATAAGAATCGAAGGCACCTTCCTTGTTTCAGAGACAGACATCCACATTTATGAAACCTGCGCTGGAAGCAAGGCATCAGATACTAATGATGTATTTGTCAGTAATATAAATGGGGCAAATTTATACCTTCCTGGGCCACCTACAGGCAATGGAGCATGTAAACCACTATTGGAAAGTCACTGGGCTTTCACAGGTCTATTTAGTCCCTCCTGCTTCTATCAGTTTCAGCTCATGTACCAAGAACCCCCTCAAGTCTCTCAAGTCTTTGTCCTTCTCTAAGCTCACTGGGTGCTGAGAACACTCATACCTGTCAACAGGAGCACATCTGGGCGGCAGAGTCCAATTCTTGGGTTGGCCATGCCCAGTGGAAGTAGAAGGGCAAGGTGAGGGGTGTCCAAGGACACCCCAGGTCACATCACTGCTTGTATAGTCTCCCGTTTGCAGGCCTGGGTCTCTTTATGCCAGTCTCTCTCACGCTAACAAAACAACTATTAAGTACTTATTTCAAAGGAGTATATGTACAAAGTCAGACAAGGGTCCTACCGTGTAGACGCACCTCTCCTATCCCTGACGGCTGGTCTCCTCCTTCCTCCACATGCAGCTATGGCTGTTGCTTCCATGACTCAGGAGGGCGTTATAGTCTTCTTCAAGCCTGTGTATAGGGTAATCATTTCTTTTCTGCAAATGCAAAATACTGTTCTGGCCCACTTTTCACTTGATAGGGTAGCTTGGAAATAGTTCCATAGCAATACACATAGATTCTGCCTCATTCTTCTTAAAGACATAATATCCCATTGTGTGGGTAAGTTGTTGAAGCTTATCAATTCTCTGTTGATACACTTGAGCTTGATTCCAGGTACAGCTAAAAACAATGGTGCAGTGGGATGTGTAGTCATCCAGTTACTTCCTAGAAGTATATCATTCAAGACGTAGATTAGCCAAATTGCCCTCCAATGATGTTGTACCAAAACAGGCATTAAGCAATGTTTAATCTTTGCTAATTTAAGGGAAAATGGCATCTATTATAAGTTTAATTGACAGTCATTTTTTTTTTTTTGACAGTCATTCTTAGTGGTATTTTTTTCACCTATTTATGGAGGGGGAAAAAATCTCTCCTTGTGAACCCTTTGTTCATGCCTTTGTTTATAGCCAACCTTAACATTCCAAGGGCTTCCCTTGTGACTCAGCTCGTAAGGAATCAACCTGAAATGCGGGAGACCTGGGTTTGATCCCTGGGTTGGGAAGATCCCCTGGAGAAGGGAAATGTTACCCTCTCTAGTATTCTGGCCTGGAGAATTCCATGGACTGTATAGTCCACGGGGTTACAAAGAGTTGGACATGACTGAGCAACTTTCACTTCACTAATGCCCCAAATTAAGCCTCTTACCCTTTATCCCTCACAAATTTTTCCTCCAGAGCAATGGTCTCCAAACTTGATTGATCATTAGATTCAGATCTACTGAATCAATCTCTCTGAGAGATGAGCCCAAGGATCTGTATTTTTATTGAACCCCAGTGGTCATTCCAAGAGGCAGCAAACTCAGGAAACTCACTTTAGAAACCTGAGTAGTTTAGAATGAAAGAAGAAGAAAAGTGTGTCTTCCTAAGAGAAAGTAGAGCTAGGATGACACCAGAGCTTTAGCACAGCCGTAAATGCTGTCTCGGAAGTGTTACAAAGTCACATGATGGGCTTTGGAGCTTCTCTATCTATCCATTATCTATTCATCCAACAAGCATTTTCTGAGCACTTCATGTGTGCTAGATACTGGAATGACATCAGTGTCCCCAGAACTGTCCCTGTTCTTTCAGACTTTGGGTATAGCAGAGAGAATTTATACTAACAAACCAAAAATCACATAGGTGATTAACTGTAATCATCATAGGTGCTGAGAAGGAGAAATACAGGATGCATGAGAGCATAGCACAGAGACGCCTGATATAGGGCTTTTTATGGGGGGGAGGGGAGTGGAGAGTTCAAGCGGTGCTTTTCTGAGGAAGTGGTATTTAAGTTGGGAGAGCAGAGTTGCTGAACTGGGATCTGTGGCTTCGATGCCTCACCATAGCCCGTTCAAGAGCAACCTTGGACAAGAGAAACCATGGGGATGGTCATCTGGGAGGCCCCGTGCTCAAAGGAGCTATGTCACTTAGGGCTCTGTTCAATGTGGGCAGTTTGTTCCACGTGGGAAATGTTGTGTACCAACTTGGCCTGTGTGGGTGCTGATGGCCCAGGAAAAAAATCTTGAGTCCCAACTTGCTCAAACTGTGATTTGAAAAGACTTTAGGTTCCTACTTACAGAACTAGGTCCGTGATTCCTGTCTTCACCAGCAGATTACGAAACTCCCCAATCAGAACAGTAAGCATTTTGATCCATGTTCCCCTGGCAATTTTGTACTTGAAGAAGCACCTGGAATTTACAGCACATTCTCACAGCACGTGCTCTTCTTCCCTCCTGCCCGTTACAGTGTCTGCAAACTTAGAGCTTGGGAAAGAAAGAGAACCAAGGGAATTGCCCTCTGGTTTTCTTCTCTAAGCTTAAGAATGGCCATCACATTGTTAAGCAAATGCTCCCTTTACAGTGATGGGTAAACAAAGACATGGGTAGGTTTTCTGCTACACCTAACTTGAGATGTACAAAATCAAAGCCACGGAGCAGGGTCAGGCAGCTCTGGTTCTGATTTATGAGCTTTTAAGAGAACAACAACAAAAAAAAAACAAAGATTACTGAGAGGTCACCAGAGGGTCATTAAGAATAAGTCCAAACACACTAGACTTCCTTCTTTTCTTCTTTATTTTTTAGGTAGTTATTTATTTACTTTTGAGAAGCATGTTAAACTGGTGGACTCAGTTGATTAGGCAGCTGGTTAACAAATCTTTCATTCATTGAGGGACTGTGCCCAAAGCACTGGATATTCAGAGATGGGTATAACAGAGTACCTACCTTCAAAATTCACCTTTAAGAGAAGATAACACAGCTTTGCAATACAGGTCCAAGCTCTGTGGGAACAGGGACCAGTTCTATCTGTGCCCAGGCTCAGTTCTTAGAGCATAGTAGATCCTCCGTAAATATTTTTGGATGGCTGGATGAACGGGAGCCAGGACCAAAGCTGTTGGTCTAGGCTTTCTAGATGATGATTTCTTAAGGACAAATGTCAGGCAAATAGAATCAGGAAGGGCTACTCCAGACAAAGGGCACAGCAATTACAAAGGGGGTTGCAGAAAGGATTTGAAGTCTCATTTCAAATGATTCAAAATGTAGTGAATCATTTCAAAAAACCGCTTTGAAGCTCACTCAAAATACTAGAGGCAGTCGAGTATTTACAGTAATACTAGAAAGAAATGACTCCCGGGTGGAGGAGCCTGGTAGGCTGCAGTCCATGGGGTCATGAAGAGTCAGATATGACTGAGTGACTTCACTTTCACTTTTCACTTTCATGCATTGGAGAAGGGAATGGCAACCCACTCCAGTGTTCTTGCCTGGAGAGTCCCAGGGACGGGGGAGCCTGGTGGGCTGCCGTCTAGGGGGTCGCACAGAGTCAGACACGACTGAAGCGACTTAGCAGCAGCAGCAGCACTGAGGCAATGGCTGTGGGGATGAGCAGAAGTGACTGCATTTGAGAGATATTACAGGGTGGAAGCAACAGTGCTGGACAACCAAGGTCATCGGGGAAAGGCCAGGGGAAGTTAGATCCATATTTAGGCTCTGACTTGGGTATTGGGTTGAATGGAAGTACCAGGTTCTGAATTAGGGAATACAAGAAGAGTAGAGTTCGGGGAGAAAATGTATTGGAGAAGGAAATGGCAACCCACTCCAGTGTTTTGCCTGGAGAGTCCCAGGGACGGGGGAGCCTGGTGGGCTGCCGTCTAGGGGGTCGCACAGAGTCAGACACGACTGAAGCGACTTAGCAGCAGCAGCAGCACTGAGGCAATGGCTGTGGGGATGAGCAGAAGTGACTGCATTTGAGAGATATTACAGGGTGGAAGCAACAGTGCTGGACAACCAAGGTCATCGGGGAAAGGCCAGGGGAAGTTAGATCCATATTTAGGCTCTGACTTGGGTATTGGGTTGAATGGAAGTACCAGGTTCTGAATTAGGGAATACAAGAAGAGTAGAGTTCGGGGAGAAAATGACCACTTCAGTTTGGCACATACCCAAGGTGTAGCTTTGGGAAATCAGGCTGAAAACATCCAGTGATTAGATGCTCTAAGCCTGGAGCTCAGGAGAAAAATCCAGAAGCAATGGCGGGGTGGGGGCTACATGTAACATAGTTCTAGACTTAGAAATAAATGCCATCACTCAAGACCTGAGACAGAACGCAGATGTTTAAGGGTTGAGCAGAGAGGAAATGGAGATATAGAGGCACCAAAGTAGCAGCAGAAGCTGGAAAGGCTTGGTGTTAAAGAAATGAAGATAGTTTTAAGGAAGGTGTTAGCTAGAGTGCCAAACACAGTTGGGCAGTCAGGCAAGATAAAGGGTAAAAGCTGTTTTCTGGGTTTGGCAACCAAGAGGTCACTGGTTCTTTGCCAGAACAGTTTTTAGTGGAAGGAGTGGAACAGAAACCAAAGTACAATAGGTTGGATCATGAACGGAAGATGAGGAAGTGGGCAAAGGCAAATTCACCTAGGGGGATGCGGATCAGGCCCTGAAGAGGGGCGAGATTTCACTGTCACTGCAAACCCTACTGCACATTCTTATCTTAAAGCACCCTCTTCTTTTCATGAGCATGTTTGTAATAGGGATTAAGGGCTCAGACTCTGGAGCCAGACAACTAGGATCCAAACCTCAACTGTGCACTTTAGTCTGAGATCTCTGTGTCTCAGTTACCTCATCTGTGAAATGGGATGATAGTAATATTACTGTACAGGCTGGTGAGAATTCAGTGAGCTGATTCAAGCCAAACAGTGCTTGGTATGTATTGCATGCTCCAAAAATATTGGCTATTACTATACACCTTTTTTTTTTAAAGAAAAGAGATATGAAAGGATGGAAAATTAGGGGAGATTTTTCTTGTCCTTCCTGACACCCCCGTTCTTTATGAGTGAGATATTGTTCTCTTCCGTATAGTATTTAGAAGGAGTACTAACGATTTGCCATATGTGTTACAAGTATCTTTCCCAGTTTGTGCTTTCATTTTAGTTTTCATTATGCTACCTTTTTCACATGCAAAAACATCAAGTGTTTACATAGTCAAAGTCTTTGGTTTCTTCTTTAGTCATTATGTTTATTGAGTATTTTTCCTCCTTGAGATCAGATACTGAGCTGAATTTCCTTCCAGTTATTTCATTATTTCATTTAATAGTTTAACCCACTAGAATTTCTATCTCTGCAGGATTTGAAATTGAGATAGGATTTATTACTTCCTCCAAATTCTTAACAAGTAGTCCTAACTTCATATGTTGAATAGTTCTTTTTCCTCCACTGATTAGGAACATAAATTCTTATAATTTATAAGCATCTAGGAATTATTTCACAACTTATTACAATATAAAAACAGAACAAAAGAAAAGAGAGTCAAAGCACCCATAACTCCATCTAGGGTTTCCTTTGCCCTTGGGCGTTTCCCTGACACAGTTCAGACTTTACAGGGGTGAGCTAAGGACTCCTGTGCGACTTCCCTCCTCCCCCAGAATTCTCATAAGGAAGCAGATAGGACCTGGTTTGAGAAAAATGAGTCCTGTTTCCACATACACCCACATACAACACATGTGCACATATACGCCTAATCACACCCACACACACCTGTGCGTGCATGCATACCACACACCTATCTGTCCATCTGTTTAAACTTCACACACTCTCTCTCTCACACACACACATATGTTTATTCTCATTTTGGGGTCCCTAGGGATCAGGACAGAAGCTTAATGTTTCCCCACCCTGCCCATGTCAGCAGTTCTGGAAAGCTGACAGGGAAAAGAAGAAATGAAAGGCAAGGGGGTACGGGGGAGAGAGAGTGAGAGAAAGTCAGGGCTCTGTCTAGGTTCTTCTGACTGAGGCTCCGAGAAGCTGAAGACATCTATTCCACTCTAAAAAGGCCATTTGCCCCACCTGCCCCAGCCCCAGATGTTTTAGGAAACAGCCTGAATAACCCAGGAGCTCTGAGTTTGATAAGCATCATTAAGAGTAAAGGGCCATTGAATACTCAAAAAGCATTAAAATCACAATGTTATGACTTTCTCACAATCAGTTTCCTGGAAGTGGTCCTCAGGCTGGTTCTCAATGTAGAAGGAGCCCCAGCTGCCTTTGCCAACTGCACAGGGCTTACCTGCATGGACAGACCCTGTCCTCCAGGTTTCAGGGTACTGAACCCTCCCCACAGGCAAATAGAGCCCAGGGCTGACACTTGGGGCTCTGTGGCCAGTTTAGCAAGACGTGGGGGCTCTAAGAAACACCTGATCGGGAATGTGCAGCTTGGAGAAGCTTAGAGGGTAGCGTTGGGTGAAGGTGCCCTTGAGGGAAGCCAGTGCTAGGCATCTCTGTGCCCATTTCCCAGCCTAGCCCTGGCATGTACTGTACGCTCTGAATCTGTCTGTTCCCCAGCTATTAGAGGAATGAAGTAAGTCTGTTTATTCTGTACTGACACGGAAAGACACACACTCTTTATTATGAATGAGAAAAGGATATTGTAGGCCAAGGGAACATGTGAATCTTTGTGTCTGGATCTCAGGATGGAAATCTAACCTGCTGCAGTAAATGCCAAGGGAAAGAGAGGAAATCAGATGGTTACTTTCCTCTCTGCTTCTTCTGTTTAAATGTTTTAAAATGAGCACTGTCTTTTGCCCTGGAGGTTCTTGCAGTTAATTGAGGAAGACTAATGGATCAACAGATGAATTATAATACAAACAGAGATTATAGCCCCTTGAGATGACTATAGTTTCTATCTGCACCAA
>SJXQ01011615.1:201896-322214 GCA_006408695.1 Aepyceros melampus
TGCTGCTGCTGCTGCTAAGTCCCTTCAGTTGTGTCCGACTCTGTGTGACCCCATAGATGGCAGCCCACCAGGCTCCGCCGTCCCTGGGATTCTCCAGGCAAGAACACTGGAGTGGGTTGCCATTCCCTTCTCCAATGCATGAAAGTGAAAAGTGAAAGTGAAGTCGCTCAGTCGTATCCAAGTCTTTGTGACCCCATGGACCACAGCCTACCAGGCTCTTCCATCCATGGGATTTTCCAGGCAAGAGTACTGGAGTGGGGTGCCATCGCCTTAAAACATAATTTAATAAGGCTTTCAAACAGTGAGTTGCAATGTTCTTACCTCCTCTGATCAGGGTATCATTCTATACTGCTGGGCATTCTTTGGTCCTCTCTAAGAAAGTCCATTTTTCCAAGTCACCTTCTGGGACTAAAAGGTAAGAAGGTAGGAAATGAGTCTTTCGCTGAGACAAGAATCCCATGCAGCACAGTCACTGCTCATCTAATCCCTCCTGCCCCATCCCCATGGATTCTCCAGCGGCTCACTACTATTCAGGAAACCAAATCCAAACCCACGTTTCTCAGCAGTATAGGAGACTGCCACAATTTTTCCTTGGCGTCCCTCTCGGACGTCATCTCCAGCGACAGCTCTCCCTTTCACCACGGTCCAGCCACCCTGGCCCTCTCTCGCCTCCACTCTGGCTGCTCCTTCTGCCTAATCCTCTTCCTACGTTTCTTGACAAGTCCAGCTCTTTCCTGCCATTCCATGTCTTCCCTAATCACTTTTGGAAAGGTTGTCCCCTCCTCCCAACCCTTCCAGTTTTTACCTAGTTCCATTGATCACTATAAAAAATCATTCAAGATGATTAATTGCTTTTTGGTCCTCTGTCTACTCCATTAGAATGTGAGCTCCAGGAAAGCAGGGAACATATTTCGATCATTGTGGATTCCATAGTGCTCACAAGAGGGCTTCCCTGGGGGCTCAGTGGTAAAGAATCCAACTGCCAATGCAGGAGACGTGGGAGACTCAGGTTCAGTCCCTGGGTTGGGAAGATCCCCTGGAGAAGGGCATGGCGATCCATCCCAGTATTCTTGCCTGGAAAATCCCATGGACAGAGGAGCCTTGCAGGCTACAGTCCATGGGGATGCAACGAGTTGGACATGACTAAGCAACTGAGCGACATAGTGCCTAGAATAGCGTCAAGCTCCTAGTGAAAGTGAAGTCACTCAGTCGTGTCCGACTCTTTGCAACCCCATGGACTGTAACCCACCAGGCTCCTCCATCCATGGAATTTTCCAAGCAAGGGTACTGGAGTGGGTTTCCATTTCCTTCTCCAGGGGATCTTCCCAACTCAGGAATCGAACCCAGGTGCCCCACATTGCAGGCAGACGCTTTACTGTCTGAGCCACCAGGGAAGCCCTAAGCTCCTAGTAGGTGCTCAATAAATATTTGTTAAATGAATGAGTGGGTGGTTGCTCAGCTCCAGAAGCTGCTAGCAATGCCCCTTGTCTGGGTCCTGGAGGGGTGCAGGGCTGACTATGTGCTGCTGTGATTACAGACGGAGTCCTTCAAGCTGAGTGATCCCTATAGCCACTGCACGGAGGACTGGAGTGACGTGCAGATCACGAACATCTACAATGCCACGTATTCCCTCCAGGTACAGGCTGGAGGCAGCACCCAGCCCCGGGCTGTGGTCTGGACCCAGGAGACAAAATTATATATAGATTGAGGTGTGTCTGGGACCAGGAACTGTGGTGAGAATCCTGGGGTTCATCCAAAGATCTCAAGAACAAATGATGCCGGCTGGTTCCAGTCCTCTTCAACCCACCTGTAACCAGAGCTTAGTCAAGGTTTGCTTGGAACAGAACGTACAGCTCGACAAACCTGCTTCTAAATCAGCCTTGGCGAATGAGAGACAGGAGGAGGAGGCAGTCTGGGAGGGGTTAGCTAAGGGGTGCCTTTCATCCGCTGACAGCTTTGGACAAGTTGTGTGCTCCTCAGCAGCCACCAGGGGAGTTTGGATTGGATCAGGGACTGCTAATCAGTGGTTTCCAGGCCCCTTCCAACCTGCCCACCTGGTTTTTCACTTGGTTTAAAAGTTGGGGAATTTCATGAGAAAATCCAGATTTCTAGCTTCTCTTGAAAAACAAGATCTGGTAACAATGGGCCCGTATTCCTACAGGATAAACAGTGGGTAGAGTGGCTTTATCGAATGAGACACGTTCTTTGGTTCCCTGCAATCTCCACCACCCATTGGTTATTACCTACATTGACCCTTGGGTGCTATCACCTGTTACACCTTGTCTTCCATTCTGCGAGTCTGCCCTTCGCTTCCCACCAGGACACCTAGAGAGTCAAATGAGAATCACCCAGCCGATCAAAAGGACCAGGTGCCCTCTGTCCTGAATCCTCTAGCTTCTATTAGAGCTGAGCTGAGAGGTGGTGGAGACAATGAAAAGAGACTAGTGGTCAGACAAGGTCTGCTTGTAAGAAATAGAGATGCAATCACACTGACATTAAGACAGAAGAAAAAGAAAAGTCAGTTCAGTGGAAAGACACTTGGGATAATATTTAGTGAGAACCTAGCATTTTGGGCTGCCGTCTATGGGGTCGGACACGACTGAAGCAACTTAGCAGCAGCAGCAGCATTTACAAACACTTTACATCTTTCGATTCGTATCACAACAACCTCATGAAGTAGGTCCTGTTATACTGATTTGAAAAATGAAGAAAACAAAGCATCAGAGAGTTTAAGTAACTCTTTAAGTAACTGTCATCAGACAGTTTAAGGTCACACAACTGGGAGGTGGCAAAGCTGATATATGAACTCAAGTAGCCTGACTTCCAAGCCCCCATTGTTAGCTTTTATGCCTCTAAGCTTTGTGGATATCGTGGTACCTTAAGATCCCCAGGATCCTGCGTGGAGGGCATGCAGCTGAAAATTGGAAAGTTGGAGATTGTGTTTGTTTCTCTGTTTCTTGGCACCTGCTTCAAGTTCCCCACTTACCTCTGGGTCAGCACTCAAGTGGTGGCAAATGACCACCCCAGCTCCTCTCTAGCTCATCCTGGCCTCCACATCTCAAATTCCCAATACGTTTTCTAGCTTTGTCCCTTTGACCCTATCAGCTAGGACATGAGGGGTACATTTATGCTGTCTGCCAAGGCTGTGGGAGGCTGACCCTCTCTGACTGGGGGATATAGGGAGGGGAGATCTCTGGCAGCCACTAGCAAGGAGGTTGAGGGAACTCCTGGGTCTTGTCTTTCAGATCTGCCTTCACTCGTGCTTCCAGGCAAAGATGGTAGAGAACTGTGGGTGTGCCCAGTACAGTCAGCCTCTACCTCAGGGAGCCGACTACTGCAACTACCAGCAACACCCCAACTGGAGTGAGTGAGACACCAACACCCCCTACCTTGCACACCCCAGAAGCAGGGTCAGCCCCACCCTGGCAATAGCTAAGGCGCTCCCAGGACCCTGCCCTGATGGCCTTTGACCTGAGGAAGACAGAGAGATATTAACCAGTTTCACTCATGTTGTGAAACCTGGCTTGAATTCCACTTTCTGATTAAGGACCAAATGCTGCACCCCAGCTTCTGCTAAGTCCCTGACCCCCTCCGTCAACTCCAGGAGGTAGGGACTATTGATAGTGTCCTTCCTTTCATAGAACATGTAACTGAGGCTCAAAAAGGTTAAGCAACTTGCCCAAGGTCACACAGCCAGGGTCTAACAAAGTTAGACCCAAGGCAAGGACTGCCAACCCATCCCACCTCCAGCTAATGTTCTTAACTGTGGCAATTTTCTGTCTCTCAAAATCACAAGGTAGCAATTGTTTCCAGAGAACTGGTATTTGTAGAAAGTGGAAGGTGAAATCATTAAAAGGAGACTGTGGAGGTATCAGGCTTCCCAAGTAGCTCACTGGGTAAAGAATATGCCTGCATGCAGGAGATACAGGCAGATGCAGGTTCGATCCCTGGGTCAGGAAGATCCCCTGGAGGAGGGCTTGGAAACCCACTCCAGTATTCTTGCCTGGAGAATCCCATGGACAGAGGAGCCTGGCAGGCTATGGGCCATGGTGTCGCAAAGAGGCAGACACAACTGAAGCGACTAAGCATGCGTGCATGGGGGCATCACTGGGAAACCCTAGAAAGGGCTCCGTGGCCCCAAGGTTCATATTATCTCCCCTCACCCCGTTCCTCAGTGTACTGCTACTACCAACTGCACCAGGCCTTCGTCCGGGAAGAGCTGGGCTGCCAGTCGGTGTGCAAGGAAGCCTGCAGGTGCGTGGACCCGAAGGGGTGGGACGAACACGGCTGGGCCGGGCCAGGCCACCCACACTCACTCCATGCCCTTCTCTGCTTAGCTTTAAGGAGTGGACACTGACCACCAGCCTGGCACAGTGGCCATCGGAGGTCTCCGAGGTAAGTTCTCTGCCCACTCTTCCCCGCTGGAAACTTCGGCCTGTAGCCTGAGGTCCTGGCTGTGTCCTCTTGCCTCAGGGGTGATCCACAAGGGAGGCCCATGTCAGGAGCAGGGGCTGAGAGGAGAGAGCAGACAGGCTGGCTCTGGCCTCTCCAGGCATCCCCAGGCCACTTCTTTCTCCACTACAGAAATGGTTGCTGTCTGTTCTCACCTGGGACCAAAGCCAGCAAATAAAGAAGAAACTCAACAAGTAAGTTGATCTCTGCCCTGTTTCCTCTGCTCCTGCCCACCCTGGTTCCAGCCTCCTCACTTGATTCCTCCGTGCCAAACCCTCTCCTTTTCATTCATTCACTCCTTCACTCATTCCTTTATTCAACAGATATTTCTTGAGTCTTATCATGAGGTAGGCCCTGCTCTAGGCTAAGGGCTCTCAACTGTTTGACCACAACCCACAGCATGAAAATATTGATACTTTTCCCATTGCAGTGCATTGAATACACCGCCAAAATAAAACTATCATGAAACAGTACTCTTTTATGAGTACAGGGCATTCAGGCTGCTTCTCAGGTGTTGCACACTTGTGTACCAAACCATCCAACTTGTGTACCAATTGTTTACAACCATCCAATGGGCCACAGCATAATTCCAAATGCTTAGCGCCGATATCAGCTGATAAAAATTTCGAATCTCTCTGTGGATGCAACCTGATCTTTTGTATTTCACTTTGTAAAAGGTACTAGTAAGGCTCAGAACATTTATTTCATGATTTCCTGATGTATCTTGACCCACTTGGAAAAATACTCTTTTAAACCTTGCAGCTTCTAATCGCACTTGATTTTCCTTATCAAAATTCACTTCCAAGAGACTTTCAGCAAAAATCAGCCAGACCAGAGTTCAAGGATCTCAACAGATGGAGACAAAGGTGGAGAGAGTGGGTGGGGGATTGCCATGTAAATGAACATTTCTCTAGGTCATTACTGTTTACATGGTTCCCTACCCCAGTATGGTCTCTAGCACCTTATTTCATGTCTACTAGGCGAGGTATGTGGTGCTGGGGGATGCCATGATAACCAAGCAGACATGATGCTTGCCTCCAAAGTACTTCAGTTCAGTTCAGTTCAGTTCAGTTGCTCAGTCATGTCTGACTCTTTGCAACCCCATGAATCTCAGCACGCCAGGCCTCCCTGTCCATCACCAACTCCCGGAGTTCACTCAAGACTCATGTCCATCGAATCAGTGATGCCATCCAGCCATCTCATCCTCTGTCGTCCCCTTCTCCTCCTGCCCCCAATCCCTCCCAGCATCAGAGTCTTTTCCAATGAGTCAACTCTTCGCATGAGATGGCCAAAGCATTGGAGTTTCAGCTTCAGCATCATTCCCTCCAAAGAAATCCCAGGACTGATCTCCTTTAGGATGGACTGGTTGGATCTCCTTGCAGTCCAAGGGACTCTCAAGAGTCTTCTCCAACACTGCAGTTCAAAAACATCAATTCTTTGGCACTCAGCTGTCTTCACAGTCCAACTCTCACATCCATACATGACCACTGGAAAAACCATAGCCTTGACTAGACGGACCTTAGTCGGCAAAGTAATGTCTCTGATTTTGAATATGCTATCTAGGTTGGTCATAACTTTCCTTCCAAGGAACAAGCGTCTTTTAATTTCATGGCTGCAATCACCATATGCAATGATTTTGGAGCCCCCAGAAATAAAGTCTGACACTGTTTCCACTGTTTCCCCATCTATTTCCCATGAAGCGATGGGACCAGATGCCATGATCTTAGTGCTCTGAATATTGAGCTTTAAACCAACTTTTTCACTCTCCTCTTTCACTTTCATCAAGAGGCTTTTTAGTTCCTCTTCACTTTCTGCCATAAGGGTGGTGTCATCTGCGTATCTGAAGTTATTGATATTTCTCCCGGCAATCTTAATTCAGCTTGTGTTTCTTCCAGTCCAGCATTTCTCATGATGTACTCTGCATATAAGTTAAATAAGCAGCCTTGTTTAAATAAGCCAAGTTAAATATACAGCCTTGATGTACTCCTTTTCCTATTTGGAACCAGTCTGTTGTTCCATGTCCAGTTCAAACTGTTGCTTCCTGACCTGTATATAGATTTCTCAAGAGGCAGGTCAGGTGGTCTGGTATTCTCATCTCTTTCAGAATTTTCCACAGTTTATTGTGATCCACACAGTCAAAGGCTTTGGCATAGTCAATAAAGCAGAAATAGATGTTTTTCTGGAACTCTCTTGCTTTTTCCATGATCCAGCAGATGTTGGCAATTTGATCTCTGGTTCCTCTGCCTTTTCTAAAACCAGCTTGAACATCTGGAAGTTCACAATTCACATATTGCTGAAGCCTGGCTTAGAGAATTTGAGCATTACTTTATTAGCATGTGAGATGAGTGCAATTGTGCGGTAGTTCGGGCATTGTTTGGCATTGCCTTTCTTTGGGATTGGAATGAAAACTGACCTTTTCCAGTTCTGTGGCCACTGCTGAGTTTTCCAAATTTGCTGGCATATTGAGTGCAGCACTTTCACAGCATCATCATTCAGGATTTGAAATAGCTCAATTCGAATTCCATCACCTCCACTAGCTTTGTTGGTAGTGATGCTTTCTAAGGCCCATTTGACTCACATTCCAGGATGTCTGGCTCTAGGTGAGTGATCACACCATCGTGAGTATCTGGGTCATGAAGATCTTTTTTGTACAGTTCTTCTGTGTATTCTTGCCACCTCTTCTTAATATCTTCTGCTTCTGTTAGGTCCAGACCATTTCTGTCCTTTATCGAGCCCATCTTTGCATGAAATGTTCCCTTGGTATCTCTAATTTTCTTGAAGAGATCTCTAGTCTTTCTCATTCTGTTGTTTTCCTCTATTTCTTTGCATTGATCACTGAGGAAGGTTTTCTTATCTCTCTTTAGAGTGTAATAATAAAGATAGACTTTGATCAAATCATTGCAAACTGTTAAACCCCTGAGCCAAATATGATTCCACCAATATAACCTGTTATTTCCAACTTTTCCTGAGAGATCAACAATTCTGGCAACATTAAACTTCCATTTTTGCAAGCACCAAAGAGTACTGAGTACTTGCTACCTCTCTGGAATAAGCATGAATTTTCTAGCTTGCCATAGTCCTGGAATTTAGTACAGTGAGTGGTTAAGAGCACGAACTTTAAAGTCAAATATAGCTAGGTTTGAATATCAACTCTACCAGCCATGAGCTGTATAGTCTTGGGCAAGTTACTCAACCAATCTGTGTCTCAATTTCCATGTCTGTAAAATGGGGATACCTGCCTTATAGGGCTGTTGTGCAAATTAAACAAGTTAATTCACACAAGGTTCTTGGAAGAGTGCTTGGCAACACAGGAAGTGGTCGATAAATGCTAGCTATTATTATGGTTCAGTTCAGTTCAGTTTTTCAGTTGTGTCCGACTCCCTGTGACCCCATGAATCGCAGCACGTCACACCTCCCTGTCCATCACCAACACCCGGAGTTCACTCAGACCCACGTCCATCGAGTCAGTGATGCCATCCAGCCATCTCATCCTCTGTCGTCCCCTTCTCCTCCTGCCCCCAATCCCTCCCAGCATCAGAGTCTTCCAATGAGTCAACTCTTCACATGAGGTGTCCAAAGTACTGGAGTTTCAGCTCCAGCATCATTCCCTCCAAAGAAATCCCAGGACTGATCTCCTTTAGGATGGACTGGTTGGATCTCCTTGCAGTCCAAGGGACTCTCAAGAGTCTTCTCCAACACCACAGTTCAAAAGCATCAATTCTTCGGCACTCAGCCTTCTTCACAGTCCAACTTTCACATCCATACATGACCACTGGAAAAACCATTTCCTTGACTAGATGGACTTTTGTTGGCAAAGTAATGTCTCTGCTTTTCAATATGCTGTCTAGGCCGGTCATGTCTCCCGAATGTGTTTTAGATTGCCATCAAACAATCACGATTGCAAGGTTTCTTTGTGGGAGGGCAGCTGTGGGGACTGATTTAGTTTAGAGCTGGGGAAATGGTTTTTGCATGAAAGGATGGCTTGAGTGACCAGGTCCAGGCTGGAGATGTGCTCTGTGGTGCACAAGGAACCCATAAACCAGGTTCTAAGACACCCTGCGGAGCTCAGAGCCTGGGCCTTGCTGGGGACTGAGCCAGAGAGACACAGCCATGCTGAGGGGCTGGCTATTTGCTAGAGTGCAAAAGCCTCCAACTCACCTTGTCCCTGCCTATTGGAATTCTTACAGGACAGACTTGGCCAAACTCTTGATAT
This sequence comes from Aepyceros melampus, assembly GCA_006408695.1. Taxonomy (NCBI): domain Eukaryota; kingdom Metazoa; phylum Chordata; class Mammalia; order Artiodactyla; family Bovidae; genus Aepyceros; species Aepyceros melampus. The sequence continues at coordinate 210,562 of SJXQ01011615.1, forward strand.
TCTACAAAGACCTGAACCAGAGATCCATCATGGAGAACCCTGCCAACAGCGTGAGTGGCTCCCTTCTGAGACTGTCCTGTGTCTGCCACTTTGCCCATCTGCCTGGCCTCAGGGAGCAGAGTCAGACTGTGGGGGTCCAGCCCAAGCTAGTAGGGCCACCAAAGGCCAACCAGGCCTCAGATCAGAACGGGCAGGGTAGGAGGGGACAGACAGCCTGCCCTTGTCTTCCCCAAACCTGTTCAGGGCCAGGGCTAACCAGTGGCTCCCTCGGGCCTCAGGGTCTTTGCATGAAGCCAGCTTGGTGGGGATTCTCCCTTGATCATGTGGTTTGGCCTCCCTTGCAGATCGAGCAGCTTCTGTCCAACATTGGTGGCCAGCTGGGCCTGTGGATGAGTTGCTCCGTCGTCTGCGTCATTGAGATCATCGAGGTCTTCTTCATCGACTCCCTCTCCATCATTGCCCGCCACCAGTGGCACAAAGCCAAGGGGTGGTGGGCCCGGAGACGGGCACCCGCCTGCCCCGAGGCTCCCCGCATCCCGCAGGGCCGGGACAACCCCGGCCTCAACATAGATGATGACCTGCCCACTTTCACCTCTGCCTTGAGTCTGCCTCCAGCCCCAGGGGCCCCGGTGCCTGGCACACCACCCCCCAGATACAACACCCTGCGCTTGGAGAGGGCCTTCTCCAGTCAGCTCACAGACACTCAGGTGCCAGCTGAGTCCTGAGGCAGGGCAGGGAAGAAAGATGGAGCCAAGACCACCAGCCACAGTTGAGAACTTAGAGACTCCAGCACACAGGGGGTGTCTTCCCCCTGCTGGGCTTTTCAAAGACATTGTCTATGATCTGCTTTGAACAAGGTGGGTCTGGGCATGTGCAGGGGACCGTTGGACCCCTCTCAGCCACACTCACGGCCACCTAGGACGAGCTAGATCCTGCAGGCCAAATCCCTTAGCACCTGCTACGGAGAGAGATGGGGCCAAGGAGATGGTGCTGGCCTGGACCAAGGCCAAGAGTGAAGCCTGACAGAGTTCTTGGCCAGATCTTGAGAGAGAGAGAGTGAGAGACTCCTCCAAAGCACCAAGTTGGGGGTTTCAGCCACTCCTCCAACCTGGGCTGGGGCCCAAGGATGTGACTTTACGTGTTGAGGCCTGACATTCACTGCCTGGTGCCAAAGATAGGAGGAAGCTCTGGGCCTGGAGCTGGAGCTGTTTGTGAATAAACCGTTCCTAGTCCCTGACATCAGAGAAGGCAATGGCACCCCACTCCAGTACTCTTGCCTGGAAAATCCCATGGACAGAGGAGCCTGGTAGGCTCTAGTCCGTGCGGTCATGAAGAGTCGGACACGACTGAGCGACTTCACTGTCATGCATTGGAGAAGGCAATGGCAACCCATTCCAGTGCTCTTGCCTAGAGAATCCCAGGGACAGGGGAGCCTGGTGGGCTGCTGTCTATGGGGTTGCACAGAGTCAGACACAAGTGACGCGACTTAGCAGCAGCAGCAGTCGCTGACACTGGGGCAAGGTCTGCTCTGAGCCCTCAGGAGGGGGCTGGCCCAGGGTCCTTGGAGTGTTGGAGGGGAAGGGGGCCCTGTGGGGGGACCTAGGGGTGTGACAGGAGGCCCTCACTCTGAGCTGGGGCAGGGAGGGGGACACATTCTGGGCAGCTAAGCCAGTACTCTGGGCCCTTAGCAGAGAAGGGCCAGTTAAAGGACTCTGTTGGCCACTCCTGTCCGGTGGTAGCCCAAGGCATGACTTCCTGATAACCCACCTCAGCTGCTTTTTCTCCAAGGCAGACCACCTTCTCCCACTACACTGATGGCCTACCCCTCAGCAGCAAGTCAGCCACACAGACAGCTGCCTCCTGCATATCCACACCTTCCATGATGATAGGAGCTGACGTGTATTAAGCACACAGTAGGTGCCTACTATCAGCTCAAGAACCATGTGCTGGCTGCTGTGCTCAGCACTTACAAAGATTGGCATAGGGGACTGCAAACTTCAACCCACAAGCCAAATCTTGTTTTTGCTTGTGACCTAAAAGTGATCTTGGTGGGGTTTTTTTTGATACTATTAAAAATATCAAAAGAAGGACCATTTGTGACATGAAAACTGTATGCAATTCAAGTTTCAGTGTCCATAATAAAGTTTGATCAAACACAGTCATGCCCCTTTGTTCACTCATTGTGTATGGCTGGGTTACCATGGCAGGCAGAGGTGAGTGGCTGCTGTTGCAGCCCTCTAGGAGCCTGCAGTATTTATTCCCTGGCCTTGTACAGAAAAAGAAATCTACCAACCCTGGAATTAGCACAGTAAGGAGGTATGGTTATTCCACTGTGTGGATGAGGAAACTGAGACAGAGAAATGTTGGCTTACTTGCCCAGGGTGACCTGGGCTAGGAAGTGGCAGAGCTGGGTTTCCAACCTAGGCAGTGCGACTCCAGAGCCCATGCACTTTATCAGTCCATCATTTTTGCATCCAATCAGTGTCTGTGCCTTTTAAGGACGAGGCTCCTGTCAGTCCAGGTGGGAAGATGGGAAGGCTCCACACCCAGCTGTGGGACAAAAGGAAGTCCCTCATCGTGAATGTGGACAGGCCTGCATTTCAGGACTGCCTTCTGCCCAAGGATGGCTGCTAGATGGAGGCAGGAGACTCAGTGAAAGAGCAAGGGAGGACTTCCCTGGTGGCGCAGAAGATAAGAACCTCCTGCCAATGCGGGGGACACGGATTCAATCCCTGGTCTGGGAAGATTCCATGAGCTGTAACCCCTGAAGCCCATGTGCCCTAGAGCCTGTGCTCTGCAACAAGACATGCCACTCCTCCAACCTGGGCTGGGGCCCAAGGATGTGACTTTACGTGTTGAGGCCTGACATTCACTGCCTGGTGCCAAAGATAGGAGGAAGCTCTGGGCCTGGAGCTGGAGCTGTTTGTGAATAAACCGTTCCTAGTCCCTGACATCAGAGAAGGCAATGGCACCCCACTCCAGTACTCTTGCCTGGAAAATCCCATGGACAGAGGAGCCTGGTAGGCTCTAGTCCGTGCGGTCATGAAGAGTCGGACACGACTGAGCGACTTCACTGTCATGCATTGGAGAAGGCAATGGCAACCCATTCCAGTGCTCTTGCCTAGAGAATCCCAGGGACAGGGGAGCCTGGTGGGCTGCTGTCTATGGGGTTGCACAGAGTCAGACACAAGTGACGCGACTTAGCAGCAGCAGCAGTCGCTGACACTGGGGCAAGGTCTGCTCTGAGCCCTCAGGAGGGGGCTGGCCCAGGGTCCTTGGAGTGTTGGAGGGGAAGGGGGCCCTGTGGGGGGACCTAGGGGTGTGACAGGAGGCCCTCACTCTGAGCTGGGGCAGGGAGGGGGACACATTCTGGGCAGCTAAGCCAGTACTCTGGGCCCTTAGCAGAGAAGGGCCAGTTAAAGGACTCTGTTGGCCACTCCTGTCCGGTGGTAGCCCAAGGCATGACTTCCTGATAACCCACCTCAGCTGCTTTTTCTCCAAGGCAGACCACCTTCTCCCACTACACTGATGGCCTACCCCTCAGCAGCAAGTCAGCCACACAGACAGCTGCCTCCTGCCATATCCACACCTTCCATGATGATAGGAGCTGACGTGTATTAAGCACACAGTAGGTGCCTACTATCAGCTCAAGAACCATGTGCTGGCTGCTGTGCTCAGCACTTACAAAGATTGGCATAGGGGACTGCAAACTTCAACCCACAAGCCAAATCTTGTTTTTGCTTGTGACCTAAAAGTGATCTTGGTGGGGTTTTTTTTGATACTATTAAAAATATCAAAAGAAGGACCATTTGTGACATGAAAACTGTATGCAATTCAAGTTTCAGTGTCCATAATAAAGTTTGATCAAACACAGTCATGCCCCTTTGTTCACTCATTGTGTATGGCTGGGTTACCATGGCAGGCAGAGGTGAGTGGTTGCTGTTGCAGCCCTCTAGGAGCCTGCAGTATTTATTCCCTGGCCTTGTACAGAAAAAGAAATCTACCAACCCTGGAATTAGCACAGTAAGGAGGTATGGTTATTCCACTGTGTGGATGAGGAAACTGAGACAGGAAATGTTGGCTTACTTGCCCAGGGTGACCCGGGCTAGGAAGTGGCAGAGCTGGGTTTCCAACCTAGGCAGTGCGACTCCAGAGCCCATGCACTTTATCAGTCCATCATTTTTGCATCCAATCAGTGTCTGTGCCTTTTAAGGACGAGGCTCCTGTCAGTCCAGGTGGGAAGATGGGAAGGCTCCACACCCAGCTGTGGGACAAAAGGAAGTCCCTCATCGTGAATGTGGACAGGCCTGCATTTCAGGACTGCCTTCTGCCCAAGGATGGCTGCTAGATGGAGGCAGGAGACTCAGTGAAAGAGCAAGGGAGGACTTCCCTGGTGGCGCAGAAGATAAGAACCTCCTGCCAATGCGGGGGACACGGGTTCAATCCCTGGTCTGGGAAGATTCCATGAGCCCTGAAGCCCATGTGCCCTAGAGCCTGTGCTCTGCAACAAGACAAGCCAACGAAATGAGAAGCCTGTGCATAGCAATAGACCCTGCACAGCACAACCAGGAAAAGCCCACACAAAGCAGCTAAGACCCAGTTCAGTCAAAAAAATAGAGGAAGGGATGGGAACCTTGCCTGGTCCAACCCCACCCCAGACTTGTGGCAGCCACAGCCATCTCTGCCCCATGCAGTGGTTCCCCTGGCCCTTGCAGGTGGGGCGCTGCTGGGAGGCATGGCAGCACACAGGGAGAAGGTCACCGTGACCCCTGGCAGGAGCTACCTGAGGAGTGGGCTCAGAAGTCAGAGCTGATGCAGGCAAGCCTCAGGTTACAGAAGGCGAGAGCCTGGCTCCTGTCCATGCTGAGCTGGGGTGGCTGTAGCCAGTGCCGACAGGGAACTTGCCACGGATGCCTGCCTGGGCATTGCCCAGAGGGAGCTTCCTCCTCCTCCCTTGAAGTAGGAGGGGTGGGGGCCTGGCTTCAGATTCATGGAACCAACCCGCCTCAGCACGATGTCACAGGCAGAACGTTTGCAGTAAGGCGCAGCATTTGCCGGATTTGTCAAAGTGAGTGTTAGTCACTCGGTCGTGTAATTCTTTGCAACCCCATGGACTGTAGCCCACCAGCCTCCTCTGTCCATGGATTCTCCAGGCAAGAATACTGGAGTGGGTTGCCATTCTTTTCTCCAGGGGATCTTCCCAACCCAGGGATTGAAGCTTGGTCTCTCGCATTGCAGGCCAATTCTTTCCCATCTGAGCCACCAGGGAAGCCTGGCTTTGTCAAAGGGGAGGTCAAGAGCATCTGGAGGCATAGCCACCCACATCTCCGCCAGCGCATAGGTGACACCCCATGGCTCAGCCACCTCCTTCCTACCCGGCTCCCAGCTTTAGCCAACCTATGGTGCCAAATGCTGCCCTCTCTCCTCCTCCACTCATCCTCCCAGGTACAGATATCACCACTTCGGCAGAGTCTTCTCATCCTTTCCCTTACTAGCTTCCTCTATAAGAGAGTTTCCAAGTGAGCATGCTAAGTCATTTCAGTCATGTCTGACTTTGCAACCCTATGGACTGTAGCCAACCAGGCTTCTCTGTCCGTGGGATTCTCCAGGCAAGAATACTGGAGTGGGTTGCCATGCCCTCCTCCAGGGGATCTTCCCGACCCAGGGATCAAACCAGCATCTCCTGTGTCTCCTGTAACAGCAGGCGGGTTATTCTCTACTAGCACCACCTGGGAAGCCCGTTAGTTTCCATTCTCTAGTACAATTTCTTATCCATTTGTCCGTCTCTCTCATTAAACAATTCCCTAGTGGCTCAGACGGTAAAGAGTCTGCCGCAATGCGGGAGACCCAGATTCGACCCCTGGGTTGGGATCGAAATGGCAACCCACTCCAGTATTCTTGCCCAGAAAATCCCATGGACAGAGGAGCTTGGCCAGGTACAGTCCATGGGGTCTCAAAGAGTCGGACACAGCTGAGCAACTTCAGTTTCGTTTCCTTTCCTTTCTCATTAAACAGTGGATGCTTTGAGGGCAGGAATTGTGTCTTACTCTTTGTCCCCTAACTGGGGTAAGACTGAGAACAGTGATGGTGTTTAAGAAAAGTTTATGGAGCTAATAAAACAATAACAACCATAACAGTGGCTAATATTCATTAAGCATTTATTGTTGGCCAGGGAATCTGCTGAGCACTCCACACACACCGGTTTTTGGGATTCTCACAGTGCAGGTGTAGATAAGGAAACAGAGGCCCAGGATACCATCTCTATGGGCCCCGTTCTCGTGGCCCCAATCCCTAGTAACCGGTGGACCCTGGCCTGTCTCAGAGCTCGTGTGCTTAACCACTGTGCACCCTGCCTTTCAAGTGCACCTGCCCCTGAGGATTTCCCTTCCGATGTCCTCTGGCTTCAGGTCCAGGCTGCTCAGCTGAAGGGACTTCCTGTGCGAGGACAGAGGTGGGGATAGGGGAGGACCGCTTCATTCCCAGACCCCTCGGATGAGCAGGAGTTGCGTGTGGAGACAGTCTGAGCGCAGGCTGGAGCAGAATTTCCAGACACAGAGTACTGCAGAGAGGAGTGAGTTTATTAAGAACAAAGAGCAGAGATAAAGTAGGCACTGCGAGTGCAGCAGACCGACAAATCCTGACAGCCAGGGCAAGTCGACAGTTTTCATTGAGTTAATAGCCAAATTTTATAGCCTCAAGACAAAGAAAATTCCTGCTGGAAGGTTGGCATTAGGTGATTGGTTGGAGTGCCATCAGGTGTTTACTGGTGTGGGCATCTTTGCCTAATTGGGAGTCAGGAAGCTTGTTAGTGATGATCAGGGGGCTTTTGGCAGTGGTTACAAAGGGGCTCAGTTAGCTTTGGAAGTGACCTTGATTCTGGGCTCCGCTTCTGCGGCCTCTGTGCAAGGCCTCACACCTATGGCCTGGGGGCAGGGTGCAACATTACTGACTCCAAGGGGCAATGGCTCCACAAGCAGGTTGTGGAAATGTTTGTTCTTGATGCATGCTTCTCAAACTGAGCTTCTGACATCACTGCTCTTCTGACCTCCCTTCCAGGCCCCTGAGTCCCAGCCTCAAGCCTCCCGTGGCCCATAGAATGTCTCCCTGATGACAGAGATGCCTCAGACTCAACATGTCCCCTTAAGCCTGCACCCCAGGGGTGGTATCAGATAGACTCCAGCCTCTCCTGGGGTTGAAGACTCAGGCAAGAGGTCTGGGCCAGGAAGAGAGTCAACGATGGACTCTGAGACCTGTACACTGAAGACACAGCTGGAGCCCGAGACAGAGCCCAGACAAAAAGCGGCACAAGGCTCCCCTCCTCATGAAGCCCCCAGCTCTCCTGTCTCCCATCCAGACTCCAGGCTCTGCACAGGGGGGATGTCTCTGCAGGGCAAGCCCCTCACAGACGTCCTGCTGACATGCCCCTGGCGATTCCCCATTCCTCAGCTACAGTCCTCAAGTCACAGGACCTACCCTAGAGTAGTGACTTGTGGTAGCCCCCAAGTTTAGCTACAAAGCAAAACTCTGCTCGCTCTCTCTCTCTCTACTCACCCTCCAAGACCAGGAACAGAGGTCACCATCTCTGTGAAGTCTGCCTTGACCTCCTCCCCTACCCCAGCAAACTGGAGCATTAAGTACCAGGACGGACAGAATGTGGAAAGCCACTTCATTCTTCAACACGCAGAGACATCAAGTCTGAGTTTGGGGCTCATTGATCTCTAACGCTTTTTGATGGGTGCTCAGGTCTCTTTTTTAACAAAGGGAAAGCCAAATCAGAACCCACAGATTTCGGGCTATCCAGCCCAGTTTAACTGCCTCACTCTGTTTACAATGCCTTTGTTTTCTCAGTTACCTTCTGCTTGTTGTACATAATACTGAAGCTTCCTTTAGTTACTGATTGGGCAGTGCATTCATTAACAGCTGTTCATTGAGCTGCACATTAGTTTCCTGTGGATGCTGTACCAAGTCGCCACAAACTAAGCGGCTTATGACCACAGAAATGTATTCCCTGACAGTTCTGGAGGCCAGAGCTATGAAAAGAGTCATACAGGGCTAAGATCAAGGTGTGGCTGGACCATGCGCACCACAGAGGCTCCAGGTGGGAATCTGTCCTCTTGCCTTGCCTTTTCTGGCTTCTGAAACTGCATTCCTTGGTGCCTGACCCTTTGTCCATCTTCAGAGCCAGCAGAGTAGTGTCCTGCTTTAATTATCACATTGTCTTCTTTTATTTTTAAAATATCCACTTATCTACTTTTGACTCTGTTGGCTCTTCATTGCAGAGCAAGGGCTTTCTCCAGTTACAGCGAGTCGGGCCTACTCTCCAGTTGCCGTGCACAGGCTTCTCATTGTGGTGGCTTCTCTTATTGCAGAGCATGGGCTCTAGGGCACGCGGGCTTCAGTAGCTGCCGCTCCATGGCTCCAGAGTTCAGTTGTTGTGATGCATGGGCTTAGTGGTCTCGCAGCAGCCAGGATCTTCACAGACCAGGGATGGAACGCTTGTCTCCTGCATCGCAAGGTATATTCTTAAGCACTGGACCAACAGGGAATCCCATCACATTGTCTTCTTCTGTTGCTGCCAAATTTTCCTTTTTTTTTTTCATAGGGATACTTGTGATTACATTTCAGATCACCTGGAAACCCCCAGATGGTCTCCCCATCTCAAGATTCCTAACTTAATCATATCTGCAAAGGCTCTGTGTGCCATAGAGGTGACATTTACAGGTTCCAAGGAGTAGGACCTGGACCTCTTGGGGCTCTGTTATTCAGCCTCCCTCAACTGCTTACTCTGCCAAGCAGCACTGTAGGAGCTGGGACACATGTGTATGTGTGGGGCAAGCAGATAAAGCTCCCTGCCCATGTGGACCTCACCCCCTCCTGAGGGAGAGCAGCAGAAACAATCTGTGTAAGAAGTGAGTACAATGGATACCACGTCAGAGGGTGAGAAGTGCTATGGAAAGAAGAAAATGTGCTGCAGGGTAGAGAGGGTCTGGGAGTCCAGGGGCAGACAGAGGGGCCAGCCTGGAAGTTATGTGGTCAGGGGAGACCTCTGGGCACGAGTATCATCTGAACACCTTGAGGGAGTCATTCATATCTGAGAAAACAACATTTCAGGCAGAGGGACAAGTCAGAGGTAATGGAACAGTTTTCTTTTAGTTTGTTGCTAAGTCACTTGAGTCGTGTCAACTCTGTGTGACCCCATAGATGGCAGCCCATCAGGCTTCCCCGTCCCTGGGATTCTCCAGGCAAAAACACTGGAGTGGGTTGCCATTTCCTTCTCCAATGCATGAAAGTGAAAAGTGAAAATGAAGTCACTCAGTCGTGTCCGACTCCCAGTGACCCCATGGACTGCAGCCCACCAGGCTCCTCCACCCATGGGATTTTCCAGGCAAGAGTGCTGGAGTAGGGTGCCATTGCCTTCTCCATCTTTCAGTTTATTTAGTTATTATTTAGATTTTCGTTTCTTTTTGGCTGTGCTTGGTCTTTGTCACAGGGCTCAGGCTCTTTTCTAGTTGCAGTGCATGGGGCCTTCTCTACTTGCAGCACTTGGGATTCTCCTTGTGGCATACGGGCTTAATTGCCCTGAGACATGCAGGATTTTAGTTCCATGACCAGGGATCAAACCTACGTCTCTTGCATTGGAGGGCAGATTCTTAACCACTGGACCACCACGGAAAGCCAAGGAGGCCAGCCATGCATTGTGTGATTCCATTTACGTGAAGTACTCAGAATAAGTAAATCCATGGAGACAAAGTAGGTTGCTGGGGGGATGTGGGGGGTGGAGGGTGACTGCTCAGTGGGTCTGGGATCTCCTTTCAGGGGTGATCCAGGATCTCGGGGGTGAAGAAAATGTTTGGAGATAGACAGGAGTGAACATGTTGAGTGCTACTGAACGGTACACTTTAAAATGCTGAATGTCATGTTACATGAATTTTATCTCAAAAAAAAATAAGTCAAAAAAATTTAGTTGAATTAAAAGAGTGAGTTGGGGCTTCCCTGGTGGCTCAGTGGTAAAGAATCCACCTGCAAATGCAGGTGACATGGGTTCAGTCCCTGGTTCAGGAAGATCCCACAGGCCACGTGGCGACTAAGCCCACATGCCGCAAATACTGAGCTGCAACTACTGAGCCCACGTGCCATAACTACTGAAGCCCGTGTGCCCTACAGCCTGTCTTCTGAAACAAGAGAAGTCACGGCAATGAGAAGCCCCACACTGCAACAAAACGTAGTCCCTGCTCGATGCAACTGGAAAGCCCAAGCTCAGCCACAAAGACCCAGCCAAAACAAGTAAAAGAGTGAGTTGACTTAAAGGAAAATGGTAAGGGAGACTACAAAGAAAAGCAGAAGGCACTGGCCACAGAAATCAGGATAACAGAAACTTCTGGGGAGGGGGTGGCAGGAGTGGAGGTGATCAGAGGTCTCCAGGGCATGTGGAGAACTGGCTGGTGGTGGTCCCCTCTTCAGCAGGGGCCCAAACATTGGTGTTTGCTCTCCTATTTTTAAAAACCACATATGTGCTCTATGCATATCTTTCTAGTGCAGGATTCTGCACATTTTTTAAAATCTCAGAAAACAAAATAGTGAGCGGGCAGTAACAAAGGTAGCACATGGATGTTAACAGCATCCTCGATCAACTCTGAATATTCATTGGACTGATAGGAAGCTGAAGCACCCATGTTTGGCCATCTGATGCGAAGAGCTGACTCATTAAAAGAGACCCTGATGCTGGGAAAGATGAAAGGGAAAAGAAGAAGAGGGTGGCAGAGGACAAGATGGTTAGATATCCTCACCAACTCAAGGTGAATTTGGGCAAACTCTGGGAGACAGTGGAGGACAGAGTTGTCTGGCACACCGCAGTCCATGGGGTCACTCAGAGTCGGACATGACTTAGCAATTGAACAACAGTAACAAAGCTATGTGGTGTTCCACGAAATGCCCCCAAGGACAATTACCTGCCTCTGTGCCCTCCCTCCTCCACTGAGACAGCTCGGGAGATTGCCAGCGAGGCATCCCCAGGGTGTGTGTCATACGTGTGAAGTGACTTCAGTCTCATCCAACTCTTTGCGACCATATGGACAATAGCCCACCCGGGGGGTTTCTCTGCCTGTGGGGTTCTCCAGGCAAGAATACTGGAGTGGGTTGCCATGCCCTTCTCCAGGGGATTTTCCATACCCAGGGATCAAATCAGGGTCTCTTATGTCTCCTGCACTGGCAGGCATGTTCTTTACACTAGCGCCACCTGGGAAGCCTTCCTCCAGGGTGGGTGTGCTGAAATGGCACCCCCGCCAGGCCCAGCTCTGGCCCATGCTCTGGCCCACCTCCCACCTCCCAGGAAACCAGGAAATTGTTCCAGCTCCTTCTTTCCAGGGGCAGGACCAACCCAGGGTGGAAAAAGGGCGTTATCAGCAGGATTCCTGGGTGCTCTAATTGCAGGCTGAGGGCTGAAGGAGCCTCATTCATCGCGCACCCAGCTGGAGCTGGAAGGAGCCGGAGGAGGAGGTGGAATGGAAGCCAGTTGTTACTGGGCCTTCCCTTCCTCCAGGAACACTCCTGGAGCAATCTTCCCAGCCACATCCACTCACACTTCTGGCCAGAACTGCAGGTGTTTGTTTGACAAATTCTATTTAACAGCTCTGCTTGTTGACCAACTACACATACTCAGGAATCTGACAGTTGTCTTTTGTTCCTTTAAAATAACATTAGCAAAAATACAGATTTGTATTTGTACAAAAGTAATAAAGATTGTGTAAGGAATTTGGCGCAAGTTCTAAAAACCTAACTTACATTGGGTTGAGAAAATTTTGGCTCACCTAAATGAAATGTATCTCTGGCTTCAGATATGGTTGGATCCAGAAACTCAAGTGATAAGATCAGAACCCTCCCTTCCTGTCTCTCTGCACTTTCCTTCATGTTAGCTCCATTCTCAGACACACTCCTGCTACAGAGTGGAAGCCCCAAATAGATGCTCCATCTCTCACACCCCCAAAAGGAAGAAAGCTTCTTTCTTACAACTCTTTTAAAAAAAAAAAACCCAAAATTATTTAATGGTCTTGCATTGGACATACTTGAGTCTTGGGTCTTTTCTCGAACCAATCGCTGTAACCAAAGAGATGAAACACAATGATTGTCCAGGCCCGGATTGTGTTACTCCTGTATTAGAGGAGCAGCCTCCCTTCAAAAACTGTATTGAAAGAGAGCAGAGTAAGGACTGGGGTTGCTTGAGAACCACTAGGGTGCTGCTATCACAAGAGGAAGTGTGTATACGGGTTCAGCACAAGCAATAAAAACCCGCTATACATTGTGGTGGGCTTCCCTGGTGGCTCAGACGGTAAAGCGTCTGCCTGCAATGCAAGAGACCTGGGTTCAATCCCCAGGTCAGGAAGATCCCCTGGAGAAGGAAATGGCAACCCACTCCAGTACTCTTGCCTGGAAAATTCCATGGATGGAGGAGCCTGGTAGGCTACAGTCTGTGGGATCGCAAAGAGTCGGACATGACTCTTCATGTGAGAGGGAACTCGGTCGAGCTGAGGATGATGCCTCAACCCAGCAACACAACAGTGATCCAAGTAAGAACGTGAGAAAGAGAAGAAGAGCAAAGGGAGCTTTGGCAAGACCATGAAGTTGGTTATCCACGGTCCTGTCAGCCTCCAATGACCAGTACATACCCAGGTCCTCACCAACCTTGGAACAAACTTCTGCCTCCTTCAGTAATGCCACTCACTTATCCACCCATCACTGATTCATTCATCCAGTTATCCATCAACTCATATATCCATCTATTTATCATCATCTACTTAGCTGCTAATTATCTTTCAAGCTCTGAAATCAGACTGGGCTCCTAAGAAATCACCATTCTGGACCATTGGGGCACCTCCATTTAGATGCAGGTCTTGTGGGGGTCTGGGGGGCGGGGGCCTGGAGAAGGAAATGGCAACCCACTCCAATATTCTTGCCTGGAGATTTCCATGGACAGAGAAGCCCGGTAGGCTACAGTCCATGGGGTTGAGCATAGTGTCAGATATGACTGAGTGACTGAGCAAGCAAACTGGGGAACCCACTTTTCATAACCCTGATGAACAGTTTTTGGAAATGTGCAGACTTCCAGAACACAACCAGAGCCAAGGAGGTGTCCTCATTACTTCTTCCTCCCAACAGCAGAGATGTCAGGAAAGAGGATGATTGGGGAGATCACTAGCTGGTTCTCCAAGTGGAAAGTTGGATTTGGATTTCTGGGTCAAAGTTTGAGATCTTGGAATAATGTTCTAGTCCCTCTGAGTGATGGGTGTAGTTCAGGGACTAAGGGGAGACTATGGTTGCCCTGAATCAGCTTGCCCCAGAATTTTTGCACTGAGTCCAAGAAAAAGGAGAAGGAACGAGATCAGGACTTAGGATTGAGTTAACCTATGGCCACAGGAGGGCCCAGCACACAGTCAGGGTCAGGAGTCAATCTGTGCTCAGGATTAGTTGACGGCCAGGTCCAGTCCAAGACTAGGTCCCTCATCCGGCTGACCTCACTTTGCTCTCAGGCTTCAACGGAGGCTTTGCCTGCAGGCTTTTCTCAAGGTAGGCTCACCTTTCCCTGGACCCTCTCTGCCACTTCCCTGCCCCTCCTTCTAGCCTTCTTCCTGTGAAGCTCTTCCACCTGATTTACACTGCCACCCATCATCCAGAGCTCTTATTCACATCTCCCAGGAGACTTCAGCCCCTGATGTCCTGTTTTATTCCTCTTTTTTCAAAAAAGTGTTTATCTTTATGTATTTATTTAGCTGTGCTGGATCTTAGTGAGGGTATGCAGGATCTTTAGTTGCTGCTTATGGGATCTAGTTCCCTGACCGGGGATTGAACCTGGGCCCCCTGTGTTGGGAGCATGGAGTCTTAGCCACAGGACCACCAGGGAAGTCCTGCCTCATTTTCTTCTTGAATCTGTGCTTTCTCACTTGGGACAGATAGCCCAGCTCGAAGAGCTACGTAGACTTCCACAAAGGAGAGGGCGGGGGACTATCTTGACTCATTTAAATGAAACGTGCAGAAACATCTAGCTTTGGGTGTGAATGGACCCTGCTGCTCAGTCTTGGGACTTCATCCACCCCTCTCTGCTTCATCCATCCCCACTTCCCTGAGCAACTTGCTGCTTCTCAAGACCACCTCTCTCCACACAGTGGGAAGATGGCCTCTGACACCCACCCTCATCACCTCAAGCCTATATTGGTTTGACAGCTCATTCATGTCAAAGAAAATGAGATCCTCCTTCCCGTTATACATATGCCAAACTCACCAAGGGACTCTGGTCCCGCTGGGCCACGTGCCTATTACCAAGCTTATTCTACTCGCCACACAAGAGGCCAATGAAACTGAGAGACGAGTGGTTGAGGCAGAGAATACAACTTTATTCAGGGAGCTGGCTGACCAAGAAGATGTCAAGCTAGCGCCTCAAAATAACCATCTTATCTGGGTCTGGATGCCAGGTTCTTTTTATAGAGAGATGGGTGGAGGGAGGTGAGAGAGCAAGGTAAACTGACTCTTCGTGACACCATGGACCGTAGCCCGCCAGGGTCCTCTGTCTATGAGATGTCCCAAGCAAGAATACTGGAGTGGGTTACCATTTCCTCCTCCAGGGGATCTTCCTGACCCAAGGATAGAACCTGAATCTTTTGCATCTCCTGCATTGGCAAGCAGATTTTTTTACAACTAGCACCACCTGGGAAGCCCTGAAGCAAAGTAAAAAGGCCATTAATCTTGCAAACATCTTCTAGAATGGCAAGCCTCAGGCAGGGGATGTGTTAATAATCTCTTCCTTCCTGCTATCTACAGGTGGACAGGGTTCTGAACAAAGGCATTTTAATTTAACAGTCCGATAGGGGGGCAGGAGTTTCTGAGGCCAGCCATTCTGTATGATTATAATAACAAAAACAATGAAAAGCAAGTCAAAGAAACGGTCCCAACATGGAGCCAGAATTGGCTTTTTTTTTTTGCAACATGCCCACCTCTGAACCAGTCACTGTGGCTACAGGATGGTAGACTCCAGTTGGCCACATGTGTGCACATACCCACCCCCAGTAAGCATGAGTTCCATCAGACTCACATGGATCCCCAAAGGATGGTGACTGAGCAAACTAGCATAGAGCCTCACCTTGAGCAAAGTTGATGTGAAGAACTGACTCATTGGAAAAGACCCCGATGTTGGGAAAGATTGAAGGCAGGAGGGGACCACAGAGGATGAGATGATTGGATGGCATCATTGACTCTATGGGCATGAGTTTGAGTCAGCTCTGGGAGTTGGTGATGGACAGGGAAGCCTGGCATGCTGCAGTCCATGGGTTGCAGAGTCGGACACAACTGAGCAACTGAACTGAACAGATGGTAATAGTGGTTAATTCACACAATGCTTCTCAAATTCTGACATGCCAATGATTCATTTGGGGATCATATTTAAAATGCAGATGCTAATTTCTTAGGTCTGGAGTGAGGTGTGCTGTACTAACCAGCTCCCAGTTGAGGCTGATGCTGCCGGTCGTCAGAGCATATCTTAAGCAGCCAGAGCTTAGTCATCTTTTACTTTGGTGTTCCTCCAACTTCCCTTCAGGGAAAAGCCAGCTGGGATCACTTGTTAAATGAAAAGGTTTTCAAGTCTCTTTCCTGGTTTGGGTTGGAGGCACAGAGACTTGGATTCTAGCACGTTCCAAGTGACCCTTATCTCCCGGGACGCTTGGGAAATACTGCTATCTCATGGTTGCCTGGCCGCATGACGCACTTTGGCTTCCAGACCTTCTCTGTCATCCACAAGCTCCACATTTTCCCCACCCCTCCTCAGGTGAGCTGCCCCCAGCCTCCCAAAGAAACCCACTTCAGCATTCTTGGGCTTCCCTAGTGACTCAGCTGGTAAAGAATCCGCCTGCAATGCGGGAGACCTGGGTTCGATCCCTGGGTTGGGAAGATCCCCTGGAGAAAGGAAAGGCTACCCGCTCCAGTACTCTGGCCTGGAGAATTCCATCGACTGTGTAGTCCACAGTTTCGCAAAGAGTCGGACATGACTGAGTGACTTGCACGTCACTTCACTTCAGTCTTGGAGAAAGAGGCACCCCGTCCTAAGGTCCCACCTGCCTTCCTCAGGCCCCTTGTTCAATTACAGCTCTCTACCTGCTCATCTTCATCCTCTGCAGTCTCCTGGGCCCTCCTCTGCCTGTGAAAACTCTCCTATCCTAAAAGTCCACTCCTGTAATACCCTACCTTCCTCTTCCCTTCATCACCAAGCTTTGTTTTTCGGTCGTGTCTACATTCTACAATGTGATCATAGTAGAAAAAGTGGTATCTTTATTTTTTAATGTATTTACTTGTTTCGACTGCCTTGGGTCTCTGTGGCTGTGCCCAGGCTTTCTCTAGGTGTGGAAAGTGGGGGCTTCTCACTGCAGGGGCTTCTTTCATTCCAGAGCACAGGCCCTGGGCATGTAGAATCTTCCCAGATCAGGGATTGGACCCACGTCCCCTGCATTGGCAGGTGAGTCTTAACTACTGACCATAAGGGAAGTCCTGAAAAAGTGACATTTTTAGATAACTAACTTTATTTCTTAAACTTTTAAAAAGCTTTCTTATTTTGAAATTATTTTAGATTTATAAGTGAGCCACAAAAAAATAGCACAGAGAGTTCCCATGTACCCTTTGTCCAACTTCCCCTAATGTGAGCTTCTTAGTGAACATATTGAGTGCATTGGTCAAAACTTGGAAATTGATGTTGGTTTACTACTACGAACCAGACTACAAACTTTGATTTCACTAATTTTCCCACTGACGTCCAAAAAGTATATTTTTTAATTATACAAAGCTTACAATTTATCATTTTTTAATTTAAAAATATAAAAAGAAAAAATTCATAGTCACCAAAAATCACCACCCAGACACAATGACAGTTAACATTTTATTGTTTCTCCTACCATACTTTACCCATATAAATCCAGTTTTCACAAAAAGTTGCTCATTCTGCCTTGCTGTGGGCTTTTCCCACTAAACACTATATTGTAAATGGTCTTCCACGTTTAGCTCCAGATCATAATTTTTATTTTTTTTATTAAAATTTTTATTTTAACTTTTTGGTAGGCAATAAAGTTACATGGTTCCAAATCCAAAAGACAGAAAAGGGTCTTTAGCATATACCCATACAGATTCAGCAAATCTCCCATAGGACTTCCCTGGCCATCCAGTGGTTAAGAAGCCACCTTCCAATGCAGGAGAAGTAGGTTCAGTCCCTGATCTGGGAACTGAGATTCCCACGTGTCGCAGGACAATAAGCCCACAAGTGGCAACTACTGAGCCCTCGAGCTACAGCTAGAGGGTCAGCATGCAGGCATGAAGATCCGGCATGCCACCCGAAGGCCCAGTGCAGCCAAAGAGATTAATTTTAATAAATAAATCTCCCTGTCACCCCCATTTCCTGCTCATCCAGTTCCTTCTTCTCCCAAATTATTACGCAGATCAAAAAAATGTCAAAGGCTGAAAGCAAATTCTAGGAGGAATAAACCATTACTTTTACTCAGCCAATCCCTTAATAATGTATACTTAATCCATTGATTTACATTATAAAGATACTTTGATTTAACAGCTTTTGCTACCTCCCCTGTCCAGC
This sequence comes from Aepyceros melampus, assembly GCA_006408695.1. NCBI lineage: Eukaryota > Metazoa > Chordata > Mammalia > Artiodactyla > Bovidae > Aepyceros > Aepyceros melampus. The sequence continues at coordinate 228,176 of SJXQ01011615.1, forward strand.
TATCCAATTATCCCCTTTGGATAAATTGCTAGCGGAGTGGCCAGGTCAATGAGTTGACACTTGTGGGGAGAGGGGAGAGGCCTTTTGATTTCAAATGGCTTTTTATAAAGATTGTGCACCACTTCCCACACCTACACTCACACAGGCTATCAGATGACACCGATCAGATGGGCCATATTGATGCTGGTTTAATCTGGATCTCTTTTGTAAATAGGTTGAGTCATGTTTATTTGGTATCTGTGTACAGATGAATTTCTTGGAAGATGTCCTCAGATAGCTAACACTCCCACTTCTTCCCTCCCCATTGACTCCTGACAATCTGGGGTCCAACTTCATCCCCCAATCCACCAAGATTCTCCAGCACAGCATGGCACATAAGCATTCAATCAGTCCCTTCCCATCTTCATCCCATTTAATTTCCCTCTGTTACTGAACATTACAGAAGAGGCTATCTTTAAAAAAAAAAATCAGGGCTGTTAGACTCTTTTTTTTAAAATCCAGCTTTGTTTATAGAATTCACAATCTTATGTATCTAATTTGAGTTTCTAAAGTTTTGTTTATGTATTTTTGACTGTGCTAGGATTCACGGCTGCACGGGCTTTTCCCTAGTTGCGGCAAGTGGGGCCTACTCTCTAACTGTGTTAACTGGGCTTCTCATTGCCGTGGCTTCTCTTGCTGTGGAGCACAGGCTCTAGAATGCAGGCTCAGTAGTTATGGTGCACAGGCTTAGTTGCTATGAGGCATGTGGGATCATTCCAGATTAGGATCGAACCCCTGTCTCCTGCATTGTCAGGCAGATTCTTAACCACTGAGCCCCCAGGGAAGCCCTCTAGTTTGAGTTTTGACAAACATAGACAGTCATGAAACCACCACCAAGAACATACCATAGAATGTTTCCATCAAGCCAAAAAATTCCTCTCTGCTTCTTTATAGTTAACTCCTCTCCAGCCCCAATCCCTGGCAGCTACTGATCTGCTTTTCATTCCTGTAGTTTTGCCTTTTCTTGAATCTTAAATAAACGGAATCATACTGTATTGGAGGTTTTGTTTCTGGATTCTTTTACTTAGCGTAGTGCCATTAAGATGCACCAGTGCTGCTGCAAGTATTAGTTCGTTCCTTTTTACTTCCCTTTATGGATATACCACAGTTTGTTTATTCATTTCTAAGTTGATAGACTTTTGGGGTGTTTCCAGTTTGGGGCTATTTCGATTCAAGCTGCTAAGATTATTCAAGTACAAATCTTTCTGTGAACGTAAAGTTTCTTTGGTAAATCCCTAACAGTGGAATTCTGAGTTACTGTGAGACGCATTTTAATCTTTATAAGAAACTGCCCTGCTGTTTTCCGAGTAGCTATACCATTCTACATTCCCACCAGCAGCTTAAGAAAACTTCAGCTGGACATATCTTCACCGCACTTAGGGTAATTCACAGCCCCACAGTGATTGGTTCAGAGCTGAACATGTGACCCAGGCAGGATCAATTAGAATCTCTCGGTGAGTTTGGTATAGGTAGGGAGGATCTCATTTTCTTTGACATAAATGAGACACCAAAGCAATGTGGTCTTGAGGTAGCATGCTTGGTATTTTCAGTCTTTATAATTCTAGCTGTATGAATAGACTCAAGGTCGTATCTCATTGTGGTTTAAATTGCATTTCCCTAATGAATGGAGCCTCTTTTCCACTTGCTCATTTGCTACTCATGTACTCAAATTTTTTTAATTAAATGAAAATTAGGGTAACAAATGCCCATGGTTTTAAAATGATTCAAAAAGTACAAAAGGGAAAAGTAATCCCCTTTACATTTCTGATAATGCTGTGGAGACAGGTGAGGAAACTGAAGCATAGGTCGCCTTCCCTCAGTTACATACCTAGGCAAGGGTGGGGCTGGAAATTATACCAAGGCAGTTTGGCTCCAAAGCCACCCTTACCCACTTTTGCATAAATGATATCACATCCTGTTCTATTCTGCTTCTGATCTTTTCACATCGAAATATATTGTTAGATGTTGATCCAAATGAGTACTTATTGATCTTCCTTGTTTAATAACCCCATATATTCCACTGAAATGCATATATTCCACTAATGATGTGTCATTGTTAATTCTGCAATCAATCCTCTATTGATGGATATTGTGGTTGTTTGCAAGCCTTTGCTATAAATAACACTGCAGCGAAAATCCTTGTACAAACCTCTCCATACACATAAATAAGCATATCCATCCAGTGGATTCCTAGAAATGGAATTACTAGGCCAAAACATGTAAGTCTTTACTATTTTAGAGTGTCTATATCCCCACATCCTCTCCACTATGTCATTAAACTTTTCCATTCTTGCCAGTCTGGTAGATTTTTTTTTTTTTTAGTGCTACCTCTTCATTGTTTTATTTAGTTTTTATATTTGTTTATTTGTTTATTTTTGGCTGTGTCGGGTCCTCATTGCTGCAGCATGCAGCTTCTTTGTTGCAGCGTATGTGATCTTTCATTGTGGCATGCGGGCAGCTCTCCAACTGAGACTCGTGGGCTCAGTAGTTGGACTTGGTGGTTGTGGCACGCCAGCTTAGTTGCCCTGCAGCACGTGGTATCTTATTTCCCCAACCAGGGATTGAACATTCGTCCCTTCATTTGGAAGGTGGATTCTTAACCACGGGACCACCGGGAAAGTCCACTCTCCGCTGGTTTATGGTACATTTTTTCATTATGAATGAAGATGAGTGTGTTTTCCTGCCTTTAAAATTCAACTGCATTTCTTGTGATTCCAAAGTCTTCTTAAAATGTGTGGTGGTCTCACATCTGGGCCCTACCGTTCCTCTTTCCAATTTCTTTTTCCTTCTCCATTTTCTCTGCTGGCTTTCCTTCCTCCATTTTTCCTCTCCAAATGGCAATTCTCTATGGTGTTCTTCTTAGTCCTTTTCTTGGTCTACTTTAAACTCTGGGATATCTTGTTCTTGCCCACAGTGGACATTATCTTATTTACAATTCTTATTTTCCATCTTTCTTTCTTTCTTTTTTTTTTGGTTGCCCCATGTGGCTTGTGGAATCTTAGTTCCCTGATGAGAGATTGAACTTGGGCCCTCAGCAGTGAAATCACGGTGTCTTAACCAATGGACCCCCAGAGAATTCCTTCATTTTCCATCTTTATATAACACTCTGTGACCTCCAGATCCACATTTTCAATTGAGGGAGACATATCTACCTCATTACCCTTCAAACACCTCCAGCGTCTCTCTGTTCAAAACTGGACTTGGCCCCTTCCCTCTCCAAATATGTTCGTCTTCTCCAAATGTCAACTACTGACACCTCCATCTATGCAGTTAGTCAGGCAAAAAAGTTGGAAGTTATTTCCTCACCATCAATCCACCTAGCCTTAGATGTCAGGCAGGCTTAAAAAGAGAGTTGTTCCAATACACTGAACCAGAGCCATAATTTAAACATCTATTTTGAGACAGAGAACTTTATCTATGGCCTTTTCAAACTGCCTTTGGCCTACATTCTTCTCCGCTTGATCTATGGTAACTGTTTTATTGCTAAATCTAGATTTTTCAATGATATCAAAGTAACTCCTTTTATCGTCGAACTTTTTCCTGTGGTCAAGTATGGTTAGTGCGTGTTGAGACTTTTTACCTTGTTGAGGTGGCCTTAGGCCTCATCTGCAGGTTCAGCATGTAGGGGAAGACCCAGCTGTTCTGTGCTATATCCCAGCCACAGGGAAGCCTGGGGAGGCACAGGTCCACGCAGAGGCCTTTCATCTGCTGGTGGCTGCTATATACCTGCGGCTCTAAGAGACAGCTAAAAATATACTTTCAAACTCGGACAAAAATTCTGCTCCTCCTATCCCCCCTGAGACCTACTGCAAATTTAAAAAGTAAGCCTACAATGTTATGTGACAGCTTGGATGGGAGGGCAGTTTGAGGGAGACTGTATAATACATATATATGTACGCTGAGTCTCCTTGCTGTTCACCTGAAACTATCACAACATTGTTAATCAGCTATACCCCAATACCAGAGAAGGCAATGGCACCCCACTCCAGTACTCTTGCCTAGAAAATCCCACAGACGGAGGAACCTGGTAGGCTGCAGTCCACGGGGTCCCTAAGAGTCGGACATGACTGAGCGACTTCACTTTCACTTTTCACTTTCATGCACTGGAGAAGGAAATGACAACCCACTCCAGTGTTCTTGCCTGGAGAATCCCAGGGATGGGGGAGCCTGGTGGGCTGCCATCTGTGAGGTCGCACAGAGTTGGACATGACTGAAATGACTTAGCAGCATATCCCAGTGCAAAATTAAGTTTTTAAACATAAAATTTAAAAAGGAAGCCTAGACAACAATGCATTGTAACATTGATTATAACTGTAATACTGGTTACATGTTTTAATATTTGCTAGACCCTAGCCAGATGTGTTATACACGTGATCTCATTTAATCCTTGCAAGGGCCTACAAAATAGGTACCAGTCTTCTTCCCATTTTACAGAAAAGGAAACAGGCTCTGAGAGCTTAAGTAACTTTCTTTGATGCCAAGACCCTAGACTTACAGACTTCACTACACTCCAGCATAGTGGCTTGTTGGCACAGAACTCTAGCCAAGGAGGAATTAGCCACAGACATACTCATGATGGCTTAGCACAACATTGGAGGGACTGCCCGGTTCCCAGCCCCACTGGCTCCTCACCTGAGCCCTGTAGAATAAATTCCTGTTGGCTTCTGTCAGGTGGTTTGCGCTTCAGGCTGACCTCAGGGCATCAGCCCAGGTTAGGAGAGCTCCATTCCCCCTACCCTGGACTTATCTTGCTCCCTGGAGCTGTGGCAAGACTCCACCCACCAACCTTCCAACATTCTTTCTGATCACCAGCTCCATCTCAGGCCCAGTTCTTGGAATATATAATTTGTGGCAGGCACTGTGCTGGAGAAGAGTCTTGAGAGTCCCCTGGACAGGAAGGAGATCAAATCAGTCAATCCTAAAGGAAATCAACCCTGAATACTCATCTCATTGGAAGCACAGATGCTGAAGCTCTAATACTTTGACCACTTGATGCAAGCAGCTGACTCTTTGAGAAAGACCTTGATGCTGGGAAAGATTGAGGGCAAGAAGAGAAGGGAGTGACAGGATGAGATGTTTGGATAGCATCACCAATTCAACAGACATGAGTTTGCACAAACTCTGAGAGATAGTGAAGGACAGGGAAGCCTGGCATGCTGCAGTCCATGGGGTCACAAATAGTCAGACATGACTGAGCAACTGAACAAGAACAACTGAGCAGGAGATAAAAATAGTGCTTAGCCCATTTCCACTTGACACAATGATTTTATAAAATTTTTTAAAGTTATTTTTTAATTTTTAAAATTTTTATTGGAGTATAGTTGATTTATAATGTTTGTTCATTTCCATAAATGAATGAATGAATAGGCACTTCCCAGTGCTCTGTGGCCTACAGTCTACAGGGAAAGACTGATCAGTAAATATAACAGAAGTAGAATTCTAGGTGTGAGTTCTATGACAGGCAGAATGTGAGAATTTCTAAGAGTACAGCATAGGGCATCTCCTTGAGAGAACTTCCGGATGCATTTCCTAGAGGAAGTGGGGCTTAAGCTGAGGCTGGAGGTATGATTTGGTTAGCCAAGTGAAGGAGGACAGGCAAAGAGAAAATAAGAGGAAAATCTCTACCCACAGAAGGAAAAACAGGGAAGGGTGCCCCTTTCAGCTGAAACATCAAGGGATTTCTGCAAAATACCAGGCTTAAGTGCCAGATTGAGGGTGGGCACTGCCAAGCCTTGATTCATTCCAGGCAAAAGAAAAGCCCATTCAAGGGGAAGGTTAGAAGGAACAAAAAAAAAAACCCTGCTGGCTCTGAGCACACAGGGACTTGAGACAACAGAGACGAAGGGTGCAGCTAAGGGAATGGAGAGGAGCAAAACCTGGTTCTTCTGAGTTGTCTGCCAATGTCTCCCAAACCAGGAGATAAAGAGGGGCACCCCCAACAAAGCCAAAACCCCCTCAGCCTTCTGCCCTGGGCTCAAGCTGCCTCTGTATCTTCACAGATTGCTGACTCTTTAGTAGGACAAAGTAAAGTGGAAAACGTGAAGTAGTTCAGTCATGTCCAACTCTTTGAGACCCCCTGGACTGTAGCCCACCAGGCTCCTCTGTCCATGGAACTCTTCGGGTCAGAATACTGGAGTGGGCAGCTGTTCCCTTCTCCAGGGGATCTTCCCAACTCAAGGATCAAACCCAGGTCTCCTGCACTGCAGGCAAATGGATTCTTTACTGTCTGAGCCACCAGGTAAGCCAGGGAAGCCCAGGAAATCGCCACAGATTGCTAACTCTTTAACAGGACAAAGAAAAGGTACAGTCAACATAAACTTTTCCCTCCTCTCATTGAATGGACCAAAAATATTTAAACAGACTGTTTAATTCATCTTAATGGTCACTGTTGAACAAACACAGGCATCCTTCTGTAAGAATGAGCAAACACAGAATAATGACTGGACATAAACAAAGATTTAGCAGGTCAAAAGGATACTGAGATGAGGAATTAGAGCAAATGTTGATGCATAAATCACCTTTATGCCCCTAAGGGCAAAACTTAAGGGAAAAAATTGCTAATTTGTAGGCTTACCAATTTTAGAGGCCGCTGACTTTCTAAAATAATTCTTGCTAAGAAAATAATCATAGAATGTAAATCTATTCTGAAGATGAAAACTGTATTACTGACGTTTGAAAAGCCACAGAGGCAGTTAACAGATGATTATATGTTGCAACAGATCAAGTCAGTGAATCTGAAGAATAGATTAAAAGGTTCTAAAAACTCAGAGAGAGAAGATTGAACAAGAAAGAGATAAGCCAATTGGAGAAAACATTCAAGGAATAAACGTGAATGTAATCAGATCCCCAGAAGAAAAGACAAAGGAATAACAAAGGAGAAGAAAGATTCCAAGGAATAACAGAAGAAATTATCCCTGAACAGAGGAAATATTTGAATTCATGAAGTAAAACAATTCCCTGATAATCTGGCAAAAATTAATATGAACACTCAAAACTCCCTGGCATTTTAAAATGTCAAACATCCAGGAAAAGTCCTTCAAAAACCCAAGCAGAAAAACTAGTTATGCCAGCAGATTTCTAATATTTAGATAATACAGTAACACTAGAGAATCAAGTATGATTTTTAGTGGGAAAGATTGTGCTCTATTTACATGCACGTGAAACAGAAAAAAAGTCTGGCATGCAAGAGTTCAGAAAAGGTACAACCTATATAATTTTCCAAAACAAAGTTCAAAGAATTTCTCTAGCCTAGGAAAAAATTTCAGGTAAAGATCCCAGGGACTGCTGCTGCTGCTAAGTCGCTTCAGTCATGTCTGACTCTGTGCGACCCCAGAGACGGCAGCCCATCAGGCTCCCCCGTCCCTGGGATTCTAAAGGCAAGAACACTGGAGTGGGTTGCCATTTCCTTCTCCTGATCCCAGGGACAGGAATGGCAAAAAAACAAAAGCTCTAGTAAAAGAAAGGTAAGCAATCTGGATCTAAACATCTCAGTTCCCTTTGAGAATACCAATAATGATTCTAAGCTTTACTAATTATCTATTGCCATTTAACAAGTTTTAAAACAAGTGGCTTGGTAGTATTTGAATCACTAGAGTGAGTAAAGCAGATTGACCTCCCCAGTGTGGGTGGGCCTCATCTAATCAAGTGAGGGCCTGCAAAGAACAAAAGGGTGGAGGAAGGGAAAATTTGTTCTCTCTGCCTGATTGAGCTGAGACATTGCCCCTCTCTCACTGTTGGACTGGGACATACATCATTGACTTTCTGGTCCTTGGGCCTTTGGACTTGAACTAGAACCTACATCATCAGTTCTGCCCAGTTCTCAAGCCTTTGAACTCAAATGGGAACTACTCTACTAACTTTCCTAGGTCACTAGCTTGCAGCAGCAGATGATGGGACATTTCAGCCTCCAAAATCAAATGAGCCAGTTCTTATAGTCTATATATATGCTTAGTCACTCAGTCGTGTCCAGCTCTTTGTGACCCTTTGAATGGTAGCCCGCCAGGATCCTCAGTTCATGGGGTTTTTCCAAGCAGGAATACTGGAGTGTGTTGCCATTTCCTTCTCCCGGGGATATTCCTGACCCAGGGATCAAGCCCGCATCTCTTGAATCTCCTACATTGCAAGCAGATTCTTTACCCGCTGAGCCATGTGGGGGTCATGAATACATACTCATGCATTCTGTGTCTCTGGAGAACTCTGACTAGTTACAGAAACACCATAGCTACTATATTCATCAAAGTGTGGTGGTGGCAAGGAACAGAAACCCATTCAAGTCAGCATAAGTGAAAGGGGGAATTTATTGTTTTACATAAGTGAAAGGACAGAGATAATCATGAAGGCTTCAGGCATGTCTTGATCCAGGGACTCAAATGGTCTCATCTGGATGTCTCTCTCTCTCTCTCTCTCTCAGTTCTTTAGAAAGACTCTCTCAATTCTGGTGGACAAAGTGGAATCAAGCAGCCCAAGACTCATATCCTAAAAGTTTAGCAACTCCAGAAGAGATTTTTAGTACACAAGTGCTGGGGAAAATTCTGATTGGCCTACATTGTGTCACATACTCATCCAGGAAGCTATCATTATAGCCAGAGTAGTAGAGAGCTCCAACTGGCCAGTACTATTTGTGTAATATATCAGTGTAAACTAAATAAATGATGTCAATCATATTACATCAATCATAATATTCACAAATTATTTGACACTCCTTCCTTTGAAAAAGGCAATTTAATTCTTTCCTTAAATGTGGACCAAACTTAGTGACTTCTTCTTAACGAATAGAATGTGGCAGAAGTGAGTATATGTGACTGCCAAGCCTAGATTATGAGAGACACTGCTCCTTCCACCTTGCACACTCTTGGGTTGCTTGCTCTGGAGGAAGTCAGTCATGTTGTAAGCATCCTCAAGCGTCCTGTGGAGACATCCACATGGAGGAGGACCGCAGACCTCTCACAAACAAGCAGCACAAATTCGACAGCCATATGAGTGAGTCGCCTTAGAAACGAATCCTCCAGGTCCCAACCAAGTCTTCAGATGACTGTTGTCCCAGCTGACATCTTGACCATTAACGTCATGAGAAACCCTAGAACCTTCCAGCTAAACCACACTTGAATTCATGACTCACACGAACTCTGAAGATAATAAGGATGTGTTGCTGTTTAAAGCCAGTGAGCTTGGGAATAACTTGTTCTATGACAAAAGAGAGCTAACGTACATGCCATTGTGCAGCATAAGTTCACTCAACATTGTGTTTTTAGCTCTAGAGACATGGATGCATGTAGATTATTTATTTCGGTTGCCGCAAACACATTGCATTCATCCATTTCCTTATTGCTAAGCTTTTTAAGTTGTTTCTGGTTTGTTTGTTGCTTTTGGTTTTGGGATATTTTCTGGCCTTTCCACAGCGTGTGGTATCTCAGTTCCCCAACCAAGTATTGAACCTATGCCCCCTGCCATGGAAGCCAAAGTCCTAACCACTGGGTCCCAGGGAATTCCCTGTTTTCTGTTGTTGTTGTTTCCTTACAAACCATACTGTGATGATTATGGTCTTGTACTTGTACATGCTTCCTTGTAGAAAGACAACCAACTCTAAAATTCTTCTGGAGAGTGCCAATTTGTTCTCCAGAGTAAAGATATCCCTCGATGATCTTCCACTTGCAGAGTCTGAGAACCACTTCCCCACCTCAACCCCCAAGTGCCCAGTGTCATTAATGCTGTCACTCTGAGAAGTGACAAGACTCTCATTGTTCTAACCTTCACTTCCCTGATGACATGTGACCACGCCCACTCAGAGCCTCCTGCCATCTGGTCACCCTCTCCCGGGACTCAGGAAATGTACTGGGGCCAGAGTCCTCGGTGACACGGAACACACTGTTCATCTGAATACTCCAGTGGACGTTCATTTCCCAAGGAATTTCCCATGATCATCCACCCCTGCCTGATGAAATACCTAAAAACACCTCAGCCAGCCAGCCATTTCTAGGAAGGATGCAGGCTGCAGCCTGGGGTCAGGACTCACCCCGTTCCAGGCCTGGGAGCCAACTCTACCCACTTCCTTCCCCTACAGGAAGGGGCAGCAGCCACCCAGGCTCTGAGCCAGGGTGTAGAGTCTTCCATAAAAAGCACCCAAAAATTCTGCCCTGGAGGGTGACCCAGTGGAGCGAAGGGGAAATGGGGGAAGCGGACGTCAGTAAGCTGCCTGCTGGAGCTTCGGGCACCAGGCTGAGTCTACACAGCCCTGCTTGTCCCTGAGGATCTAGCCAGTGGGGCCCAGGAACGGGGCCATGGCCCGGATTGGGCTCAGAATTGGGCTGTTCTCATGGGCCCTGAGGACCAGCCAGGCCTCAAGTACAGTCTCTCTTTCCTCATCCTGAATTACCCTACTCTAGCTACCAAGACAGAGGAGCCAGAGCTCAAACTGCTAACATCAATTGGGTCATAGAAAAAGCAAGGGAATTCCAGAAAAACGTCTTCTTCCGCTTCATTGACTGTACTAAAGCCTTCGACTGTGTGGAGCACAACAAACTGTGGAAAATTCTGAAAGAGACGGGAACACCAGACCACCTGCCCTGCCTCCTGAGAAACCTGTATGCAGGTCAGGAAGCCACAGTTAGAACCAGACATGGAAAAACTGGATCAAACCTGAGAAAGGAGTGCGTCAAGGCTGTATATTGTCACCCTGCTTATTTACCTTATATGCAGAGTACATCATGCAAAATGCTGGGCTGGATGAATCACAAGCTGGAATCAAGATTGCTAGGAGAAATATCAATAACCTCAGATATGCAGATGAAACCACCCAAAAGGCAGAAAGTAAAGTGGAACTAAAGAGACTTGATGAAGGTGAAAGAGGAGAGTGAACAAACTGGCTTAAAACTCAACATTAAAAAAACAAAGATCGTGGCATCTGGTCCCATCACTTCATGGCAAATGGATGGGGAAACAATGGAAACGTGACAGAGCTTCTTTTCTTGGGCTCCAAAATCACTGTGCACAGTGACTGCAGCCATGAAATTAAAAGAAGCTTGCTCCTAGGAAGAAAAGCTATGACAAACCTAGACAGCATGTTAAAAAGCAGAGACATCACTTTGCTGACAAAGGTCCATATAGTCAAAGCTATGATTTTCCCATGAGTCATATACGGATGAGAGAGTTGGATGATAAAGAAGAATGAGCACCAAAGAATTAATGCTTTCTAATTGTGGTGCTAGAAAAGACTCTTGAGAGTCCCTTGGACAGCAAGGAAATCAAATTAGTCAATCCTAAAGGAAATCAATCCTGCACATTCATTGGAAGGACTGATGCTAAAGCTGAAGCTCCAATACTTTGGCCACCTGATGCAAAGAGCCAGCTCACTGGAAAAGACCCTGCTGCTGGGAAAGATTGAAGGCAAAAGGAGAAGGGGATGGCAGAGGATGAAATGGTTGGATGGCACCACCAACTCAATGGGCATGAGTTTGAACAGACTCTGGGAGATGGTGAAGGCCAGGGAAGCCTAGCATGCTGCAGTCCATGGGGATAAAAAGGGGTGGACATGACTTAGCAACTGAACAACAAGACTGCAGGAGCCTTGTCTGTGTTCTTTCTGTCCCCAGTTCACTGAACGAATCACCATGGGAAGGACTGCATGGAAGAGTACACCAAAGGCTATTAAATGAGTCAGGAATGCAATTTTTAATATTTATTTTTATTTACTTTATTATTTATTTGGCTGAGCCTGGTCTTAGTTGCATCACACGGACTCTTTAAGTTGCAGTAAGTGAACTCTTAGTTGCAGTGAATGGAATCTAGTTCCCCAACCAGGGCTCAAATCCAGCTCCCCTGAATTGGGAGTCTGGAGTCTTAGCCACCAGGACCACCAGGGAAGTCCCAAAACATGCATTTTTATTTCATGCATGCATACCATGTTTGGGTATTTGTTACAGCCACTTAGACTACTGTAACACTTCCCCAAACCTACAACCTTTGCTCTTGCGACACTTATTCCACAAAAGGAAGCAATGTGTGGCAATGATCAGGGATATGGTGTTGGATGTGAAATAAATCTAGATTTAAGTTCTGGCCCTGCCACTTACTAGATGCATAAACTTGGGACAGTTAGTTAATCTAACTGAGCCTCATACTGTGGCTAACAACCGTACACACCACATAAAGTTTTTCTAAGAATAAAATGAGAAAATGTCTCATATTCACTCATTTTTCAAGCATACTTTTCTTTTACATTGCAATGTTTCTGAAATCTAGGTGTGTCTTTTAATAATAAATTTAGTATGGCACTGTTTCCTTTTTATGTTTTTTTTTTAATTCTTTATTTCCTGGAAAGCTGTTGTTATATAAATGGTGTATGAGGCATCTTAGAAGCAAGGAAATATGTTGGGAGGTAAAGGTCCCATTAAGTTCCCAATAAAGAGTAGACACTGTATCATTGTAGCTCCGCTAGACTCCCAGAGTGATTCATTCAAACCATTAAACCAGAGGTTGCAAACAGGATGTCCATTGGCCAAATCCGGCCCCAGGGTATGTTTTGATGTGTCCATTTCGTTTGAAAGAATTACCAAAATCTGAAAACTGAGAGGCTTCATGGAGTAAACTGGATTCTCAGCTTCTTTTTCAAAATTTTGGAAACTTCCCTGGCCTGCATTCTCTGACAGCATTCATTAGCTGGAGCTACAAACAACACCCCTTTCATTTATGTCTTTTTTATTTTATATATTTATTTTCAGCTGCACTGGGTTTTCCTTGCTGTGTGTGGGCTTTCTGGTTGCAGCAAGTGGGGGCTACTATCTAGTTGCAGGGTGCAGGCTTTGCAAAATGGTGACTTCTCTTGTTGCAAAGCACAGGCTCACAGGCTTTAGAAGTTGCAGTTCCCAGGCTCCAGAGCACAGGCTCAATAGTTGTGGCACAGGAGCTTAATTGCTCTGCTGCATGTGGGATCTCCCAGACTAGGGCTGGAACACATGTGTCTTGCATTGGCAAACAGATTCTTTACCACTGAGCACCGGGGAAGCCTCCCATCATTCTTACTGTGATAACCTAGCATCTCATTCATGTACCCACTGGGGCCCCTGGAGGTATTTGACTGCGGGACCTCAGCAAGAAATAGTAATTATTGGGTAACTGCCATGTACTTCTGTTCTTTCGGTTGATCTAGGAGCCAGTTTGGTGACTTGGGGTGAGTGGTTCTGCTGTGTCCTGCAGCTGAACCATATACCTGAATAGTCCCCGTATAGTAGGCAGAGCCTCTCACAGTTATCTCATTTATTTGTCCATACTACTGTTGATAGGCACTTGGTAGCTTCCAGTTTGGAGTTATGACAAATAATGTTGCTATGAATATTCTAGTCACTTTTGAAAATTTTTTGTTTTCCTCACTGAGGTGCAACCTATCAGTTCAGTTCAGTTCAGTCGCTCAGTCGTGTCCGACTCTTTGCGACCCCATGAATCACAGCACGCCAGGCCTCCCTGTCCATCACCAACACCCGGAGTTCACTCAGACTCATGTCCATTGAGCCAGTGATGCCATCCAGCCATCTCATCCTCGGTCGTCCCCTTCTCCTCCTGCCCCCAATCCCTCCCAGCATCAGGGTCTTTTCCAATGAGTCAACTCTTCGCATGAGGTGGCCAAAGTACTGGAGCTTCAGCTTCAGCTTCAGCATCATTCCTTCCAAAGAAATCCCAGGGTTGATCTCCTTCAGAATGGACTGGTTGGATCTCCTTGCAGTCCAAAGGACTCTCAAGAGTCTTCTCCAACACCACAGTTCAAAAGCATCGATTCTTCAGCGCTCAGCCTTCTTCACAGTCCAACTCTCACATCCATCCATGACCACAAGAAAAACCATAGCCTTGACTAGACGGACCTTAGTCGGCAAAGTAATGTCTCTGCTTTTGAATATACTATCTAGGTTGTCATAACTTTTCTTCCAAGGAGTAAGTGTCTTTTAATTTCATGGCTGCAGTCACCATCTGCAGTGATTTTGGAGCCCCAAAAAATAAAGTCTGACACTGTTTCTACTGTTTCCCCATCTATTTCCCATGAAGTGATGGGACCAGATGCCATGATCTTTGTTTTCTGAATGTTGAGCTTTAAGCCAACTTTTTCACTCTCCTCTTTCACTTTCATCAAGAAGCTTTTGAATTCCTCTTCACTTTCTGCCATAAGGGTGGTGTCATCTGCATATCTGAGGTTATTGATATTTCTCCCGGCAGTCTTGATTCTAGCTTGTGTTTCTTCCAGTCCAGCGTTTCTCATGATGTACTCTGCATAGAAGTTAAATAAGCAGGGTGACAATATATAGCAACTAGGAAATCCAGGTATCCTTTACTGTCTGATATGATGTAGTGGCATTTATCCTGATAAGTCCAAGGCAGTAGGTATTGAAGGGTAGAGAAAAAAATGTCTTTCTGGAACTTTCTCTGCAACTCAGAAAATGGAGTAGAAATCAAACATTGCATTTTAAACACTTTCTTGAAAGAGAAAGCTTGCTCTAAAATTAACTTCATATAATTTTTTTCTTGTTTCTTCTCCATACCAAATTATATCCTCACCAGCTTTTTTAACAGTTACTCTTCTTTTCATTGAAGTATAATTGCTATACAATGTTATGTTAGTTTCTCCTGTGTGATGAAGTAAATCAGTTATATGTATCCATATATCCCCTCCCTCTCAGACCTCCTTCCACCTGCCCCATCTTCTTTGTTAGAAAAATTCCATGAAATGTATAAGTATACGAAATTCTTCACTATAAAAATTTTCCCTCTAATCCACTAGTATAGATAAATACAGATAAATATTTAATTTAAAAGTATTTAGTATACTTTAAAAAAGTTTACCAGATGAATAGGAAAAAGAAATCTATGATGACTCAAACTCAAACATTCAATGAACCTGTGAAAAGACTTTGAATTTCAAGTTTAATAAGACTTTGAATCTCTTAGATTAAAATAAATAAAGGATAATATTAGCCTCAAAGTTTTTCATAAAATGTGAATTTTTGGAACTACTGTACAAAGCAAACTGTAATAATTAATGTAACTAAATACAGTTATATCCCTCAACCCAGCAATCCTGCTTTTAGAATTCTAACCCATAGAGATAAAAGCAGTAGTCCATAAGAACATGCACACACACTGAGGCACTGCTGGGACAGCGGAGTAAAGATGTTCAAAATTCACTTCATCTATAAAAGTAATGAGAATGCTGGCAGAAATGATTAAAATCAACTTTTTCAAAATACTGTAAATTAACCATAGGCAGCAATACAAGGAACAATCTGTTCAAACTCTTACACTCATGGTCTCCCATTGAACACATCAGAAAATGACTGAGTTTTACAAGAACAGAGAGCTTCATAGCATTTAATCTGTACCATTCTCATCCCTGCTCCCCAGTTCCATATGTGTGCATGTTAAGTCGCTTTAGCTGAATCCAACTGTTTGTGACCCTATGGACGGTAGCCCGCCAGGCTCCTCTTCTATGGTATTTTCCAGGCAAGAATACCAGAGTGGGTAGCCATTTCTACCTTCAGGGGATCTTCCCAAGCCAGGGATAGAACACATATCTCTTATGTCTCCTGTATTGACCAGCAGCTTCTTTACCAATAGTATTATCTGGGAAGCCCTAGCTTCACAGAAGCCTTGAACATTAACCTTACAACCATAACTGTTACATACCAGCTACCCAGACCTATATATACAAAACTATAAAACACTGGTGAAAGAAATCAAAGAGGACACTAATAGATGGAGAATTGTACTGTGTTCATGGATCAGAAGAATCAATATAGTGAAAATGAGTATACTACCCAAAGCAATCTATAGATTCAATGTAATCCCTATCAAGCTACCAGCAGTATTTTTCACAGAGTTAGAACAAATAATTTCACAATTTCTATGGAAATACAAAAAATCTCAAATAACCAAAGCAATCTTGAGAAAAAAGGATGGAACTGGAAGAATCAACCTGCCTGACTTCAGGCAATACTACAAAGCCACAGTCATCAAGACAGTATGGTACTGGCACAAAGACAGAAATATACAAGATGGAGAATTGTACTGTGTTCATGGATCAGAAGAATCAATATAGTGAAAATGAGTATACTACCCAAAGCAATCTATAGATTCAATGTAATCCCTATCAAGCTACCAGCAGTATTTTTCACAGAGTTAGAACAAATAATTTCACAATTTCTATGGAAATACAAAAAATCTCAAATAACCAAAGCAATCTTGAGAAAAAAGGATGGAACTGGAAAATCAACCTGCCTGACTTCAGGCAATACTACAAAGCCACAGTCATCAAGACAGTATGGTACTGGCACAAAGACAGAAATATACATCAATGGAACAAAATAGAAAGCCCAGAGATAAATCCACACACCTACGGACACCTAATCTTTGACAAAGGAGGCAAGAATATACAATGGATTAAAGAGAATCTCTTTAACAAGTGGTGCTGGGAAAATTGGTCAACCACTTGTAAAAGAATGAAACTGGAACACTTTCTAACACCATACACAAAAATAAACTCAAAATAGATTAAAGATCTAAACGTAAGACCAGAAACTATAAAACTCCTAGAGGAAAACATAGGCAAAACACTCTATAACATAAACCATAGCAGGATCCTCTATGACCCACCTCCCAGAATATTGGAAATAAAAGCAAAAATAAACTAGTGGAACCTAATTAACATTAAAAGCTTCTGCACAACAAAGGAAACTATAAGCAAGGTGAAATGACAGCCTTCAGAATGGGAGAAAATAATAGCAGATGAAGCAAAGGACAAAGAATTAATCTCAAAAATATACAAGAAACTCCTGCAGCTCAATTCCAGAAAACTAAACGACCCTTCAAAAAATAGGCCAAAGAACTAAACAGACATAGACATACAGATGGCCAACAAACACATGAAAAGATGCTCAACATCACTCATTATCAGAGAAATGCAAATCAAAACCACAATGAGGTACCATCTTACACCAGGCAGAATGGTTGCTATCCAAAAGTCTACAAACAATAAATACTGGAGAGGGTGTGAAGAAAAGGGAACCCTCTTACACTGTTGGTGGAAATGCAAACTAGTACAGCCACTATGGAGAACAGTGTGGAGATTCCTTAAAAAACTGGAAATAGAACTCCCATATGACCCAGCAATCCCACTGCTGGGCATACACACCTAGAAAACCAGAATTGAAAGAGACACAGGTACCCTAGTGTCCATTGCATCACTGTTTATAATAGCCAGGAAATGGTAACAACCTAGATGTCCACTGGAGACGAATGGATAAGAAAGCTGTGGTACATATACACAATGGAGTATTACTCAGCCATTACAAAGAATACATTTGAATCAGTTCTAATGAGGTGGATGAAATTGGAGCTGATTATACAGAATGAAGTAAGCCAGAAAGAAAAACACCAATACAGTATACTAATGCATATATGTGGAATTTAGAAAGATGGTAACAATAACCCTGTATGTGAGACAGCAAAAGAGACACAGATGTAGAGAACAGTCTTTTAAACTTTGTGGCAGAGGGTGAGGGTGGGATGATTTGGGAGAATGGCATTGAAACATGTATATTATCATATGTGAAATGAATAGCCAGTCCAGGTTCAATGCATGATGCAGGATGCTCGGGGCTGGTGCACTGGGATGACCCAGAGGGATGGGATGGGGAGGAAGGTGGAAGGGGGCTTCAGGATAGGGAACACATGTACACCCATGGTGGATTTATGTCAATGTATGGCAAAACCAATACAATATTTTAAAGTAATTAGCCTCCAATTAAAATAAATAAATTTATATTAAAATAAATATTTTTAAGTCAAAATCTCTAGCATGTTAATTTAGTATGTTTTGTGTCTTTTGAGTCAAATAAGTCAGAATCTTGATCTCAAGTTTTTAACATGATAAACTTATCCTAGTCACATACAAATCATATGAAAATGTTTGTTGTATTAAGAGGAAAAAAAAAACTAGCGTCTAAAAACTTTTGTTACAGAAATATGTGTACTGTCAGTTTGCTTTTAGGCTGTTAACCACTACACTCCTTTGACGCTGGAGTCCAACCCCTCTTAATGGATACAAGGTCTGTATTTGCCCTTAATAGGGTGATTTAGGTTTCTGAAGAATCAGTTTGATTGCATTATGTTTCCAGGGAAATCAATGGGTTATAGGTTGTATTCAAAACAAATAGAGGTCAACATAGGGTAAAGCAGTCAATATGTGGCATCTCTTTTTTAGGTATCCAGAGGCTATACATGTGCAGGAATGAGATTCTAAAAGAGACAGGTTTATTATCCTAAATGTGTGTTAAAATTCTATTCTCTTTAAAGCTGGGACTATGATTTTTAAAGATCAACAACCTTAACTTTTAGTCAAGTCCAATACAGGCAGCCTGATGATATATTTTTAAAGTACTCAGAGCTGTTACCTGGGCCTTTAAGATTCAGCTAAATAACACCTCACCTCAGTCCTCTGGGTGTCTCTCTTTGCTCCTTTATACTCTGCACGTACCTCCCTAACCATGCATGGCATCTTTCCACTGCAAGGATTTAAAACAAAGGGCCAATTGGTTTTATACCTTACTGGAAGATCTTTAAGGGCAGAAGCTTACTTCTGCTTTTATTTGTGAGATCCATTTACTTATTATAGTACCTGCATCACATATTTTTTTTAAAGCAATAAAATAAATCTAGAGATTATCATATTAAGTGAAATAAGTCAAAGACAAATGTCACATGATATTACTTAACATGTGGAATTTACAAATGTTATATTAACAAACTTATTTATAAAACAAGAAACAGACTCACTGAGAAAACATAGTTATCAAATGGGAAACTGGGGGCGGAGTGGAGAATGAATCAGAAGTTTGGAATTAATAGATACACACTACTATATATAAAATAGGTGAACAACAAGGACCTACTGTATAGCACGGGAACTATATTCAATATCTTGGTATAATCTATAATGGAAAAAATCTGAAAAATAATATATATATATATATATATATATATATGGATATATAAAACTGAATCACTCTGCTATACACCTGGAAATAATACAACATTGCAAATCAAATATAAAAGCAATAAATATTAGCCAAATTTATGAACTCATTAATTATATGTGTATGAATTTACATGTATAAAATAAGAAATGTGGGGCTGAACAAATTAAAATGTACTTAAACTATAAATTGGGGGCTTCCCTGGTTGCTCAGTGGCAAAGAATCTGCCTGCCAATGCAAGAGAGGTAGGTTTGATCCCTGGTTCAGGAAGATTCCTTGAGGAAGGAAATGGCAATCCATCCAGCATTCTTGCCTGGGAAATCCCATAGACAGAGAAGTGTGGCAGGCTACAGTTCATGGAGTCACAAAGAATTAGACACAATGTAGTGACTAAACAATAACAAGAAACAACCATAAATTAGGACACAACTTCAAACCCATTATATGGAAAAGATAGAAGAATGGCCAGAGAGTGAACAACAACAAAATATCTCCATCTCTGGCATTGCTAAGGAGACTTTAGGAATGCATATAGGAAACCAAGTGAGAAAGGCACTTTCACTCTGAAAAGAGAAAGGAATATTTGAAAACTTAATTGGTAAGTTAGAAAATAATTGCCTGAATACAAACATCCCCTTCCACAAAACACACATACAAACACAGAGTCATCATCTTCATTTTTGTCCAAGTTGGAGGAACATAGAAAAATAGGCATTCTGTCTTTAATATTAATAGGTCTAAGGGCTGAGAGGAAAAAAGAGGAATTCTACTAGATATAAAAATATTTACTAGATATAAATGTCTTTTCTATATTTATATATCTTTGAATAAAATAAGAAACATTCTTAGTTATAAAATACTGCTTTGACAACCACCTGTTTAGATACAATATATCTCTTCTATTTAACATAATTGAAACTATACTGACACCACCAATTCATGTAGAGAAAATGGGAAAAAAGGAGACTGGAAAAAATACACTAACTGTTTTGCAAAGGCTTTTATATTATAGTAATAATTTTCCTTTGCATTTTATTTATAGTCCTAAGGTCTTCAATATTCAGAGTCACTTGGACTGCAAGGAGGTCAAACCAGTCAGTTTTAAAGGAAATCAGGCCTAAATAGTCATTGGAAGGTCTGATGCTGAAGCTGAAACTCCAGTGCTTTGGCCACCTGATGCAAAGAACTAACCCATTGGAAAAGACCCTGATGCTGGGAATGATTGAAGGCAGGAAGAGAAGGAAATGACAGAGGATGAGACAGTTGGATAGCATCACTGACTCAATGGACATGAGTTTGAGTAAACTCCAGGAGTTAATGAGGACAGGAAGGCCTGGCAGGCTGCAGTCCATGGGGTCGCAAAGAGTCGGACACAACTGAGCGACCGAACTGAACTAAAATGAAGGCCTTCCACATTTAGCCTAGAGAAAGTAAAAGGATATATTTTTCTGATATTGTAGATTGTAATTAAGATGATGAGAATTTTATATTAATAGACAAAGATATACTTGATGTGTAAAATCAATGGTTGCTCATTTGTTTGTTTTGAGGTTGTTGGGACAAAGTCAATTTGATAGATGTAGAGGAGCTAAATATCAATACTAAGTCATGAGCATACATGTGACTGTCAGGACTGCTACTGTGAGTAATTCCTATCCTGAATTACATAGGAACTTGTTTTTCATACTGTTCCTGTGAGTCAGTAACTTGGGTTCAGACTGAAGCTATTTGATATAGGACATTATAAATTTTAGAATTAATAATCTTTCATAAGACCAGTAAATATGAGATTTTCCTGGGGGTCCAGTGGTTAAGAATCTGCCATCCAATGCAGGCAATGTGAGTTCAACCCATGGTTAGGGAACTGAGATCCCGCATGACTTGGAGCAACTAAGCTGGCCTGCCACAGTTAGAGAGCTCTGTGTAACATGATGAAAGATTCCATGTGCTGCAACTAAGACCAGACACAGCCAAATAAATAAATAATAAAAAAAAGAGGAAGATCAGTAAACACATGTTGAAGGTCCAAGGGGTAATTTTCAAGCTCAGAAGAAAAGTGAATTCAATGGAAAGAATAGTCCTGCCCTCATCTCTGCACTCAGACTAAAATTCCAAGGACCCAGAATATCAGGCAGCAAAGGTTTTCCAGGACCAGTCATGCAGTAGCTCTGGAGGCAGTGGAAACATGACCCCTCCAGCATGGCAGGACCAATCTCTATTTCACTTAGGCAGTGCCTACAATGTCTCATTGGTGTCTGGTGACCAGGTGTCCTCTTAGTAGGCTGACTAGGGAAATCAGGATACAGACTGGGATACAAATCTGACCCTAGAACTGGGCCAGATTGCTCACTGAGGAAACCTTTGACTGCTTCATAGACAGTTCTTTTCTCCCTAGCCCAGGTATATTCATCTTTCTAGTTACTGGTTTGTGGTTAGAATCTTAAGGTCTTCTCAGAGAAGTACAAGGTCATCCTCTCACTTATCCAAGTAGATACCTACACACAAAGTGAAATTAGTCAATCCTAAAGGAAGTGAAAGTGAAGTTGCTCAGTAGTGTCTGACTCTTTGTGACCCCATGGACTATAGCCTACCAAGTTCCTCCGTCCATGGGATTTTCCAGGCAAGAAGACTGGAGAGCATTGCCATTTCTTCTCCAGGGAATCTTCCCGACTCAGGGATTGAATCTGGGTCTCCTGCAATGTAGGCAGACAGTTTACCATCTGAGCCACCAGAGAAGTCATTCTAAAGGAAATCAACCCTAAATATCCATGAGAAGGACTGATGCTGAAGCTGGAACTCCAATACTTTGGCCATCTGATGCAAAGAGCTGATTTTTTGGAAAAGACCTTGATGCTGGGAAAGATTTAAGGCAAAAGGAGAAGAAGATGGCAGAAGATGAGATGATTAAATAGCATAACCAACTCAATGGATTTGAATTTGAGCAAACTCTGGGACATAGTGAAGGACAGGGAAGCCTGGCATGCTGCAGTCCATGGGGTCACAAATGTTGGATACGACTTAGCAACTGAACAACAACAACCTTCTCATATTCAAATGTTGTGAAACCTGTTCACAGTTGTTTTGTTATCAATCCTAACACTGAACATTGAACATTGCAACAGAACATTGAACATTTTGTTTTCCTGCAAAAATCTTTATTTCCATTTGATCCATTATTTGGGAGAGGGCTCCAAGGTGGTTAAAAAGCTGCTTAGGGACAGCAAGGAGAGGCTCAAGAACTGTATAGAAATCCGACTCTGCTACTTTCCAATATGTGGCTTTGGGTAAAAAGCTCCCTCAGTCTGTAGGTCATTATCCATACAATGGTGATGATAAGATTAACCTCAGACATTTCTCAAGCATACACCCATCTTCCCAGCCCCAACTCTTATTCTAACCAGTGCTGTAGTGACAAGTCATTTACTGACTGTCTAGTTTCATATATGTACAACATAGAAGTATATTGAATTATATTAACTTGTATGTCTCCTGATTTCTGGCTTGGGGCTTTTCCACTGGGCAACTTGGAGCATTCAGAGCAACCATCTGGGCATTCCTGCATACTCAACTCATATGTGAGGGGAATCAATGCCCCATGGAGTCACCTTTGATATAGTGGATAGAATTCAATTAACAAATGTTTCCTTCTTTAATTCCTTAGATAGAAAGTTGTGCAATGTACTTCATAAGCTCTTCTTAATGACCTAGTGTGATAACACAACTATTCAACATTAGTAGTGGCTGGCTAACTAATGCATTTTTGTATCAGCCCTGCAGGTTAAGATACATATATATATTTTTTCCATTGGGGTATATATGACCTATTACAGGAATAAAGACTTAATGTTGTGAATGTCAGATTAACCAAGGGTATACATATATACACGTATAATCAATTCACTTTATTGAACAGCAAAAATAATATATTATAAAGCAACTATATATAACAAACTATAATCAATAAAAATTTAAATAATAAATTCCCCTATTTAAAACAATATGTATACATATGTTTATATAAAAGAAATTATTAGAAATATTTTAGAATTAAATCATAATTAGAAATTAGATTATTCAAATTAAAATAACACTACATTATACACACATTTAGTTAATATATAATTGGGGATAAAAAGAAAATCAATATCATAATTATTTCAATGAGCATCTGTTTCATAATTAGCTATTTTTGATGAATCCCTCCTGAGAGATGGTGAGGCTAGATGTTGCTTGGAACCATGGTTTGGATCTGTCTCCCTTTAATTAGTTTACTAACAACCTTAGTATTTGGTCTCAAAGTCTTTTCATGGTGAGGGAGAGGACGGCAGTATGTGTGTGACCTGGGCAAGCTCTACTCGTTTCTCATAGGAGCCAGTGTCTACACATCAGACTCCAATGACTTTCTTTACCACATGTCAGCTTGCCTCTGACAATCTGACCAAGTGCTTTACTTATCATTTACCCATGACTGCTTGAATCAATTTTAAATGAAATTGTATCCTGTCATAAATGTATGCACAAAAAGTGGTGTGTTTGTGATTAATAGGATGAGTTAAAAAAAGAGTTTTACAATGATAAAAGTTTATTTTGGTAAATCTTTTGCCTTTGCAAAGGTATATATCATTTGCCTGTTTTATTTTGATATTTGCCTGGAAAATCCCATGGACAGAGGAGCCTGGTAGGCTGCAGTCCATGGGGTCGCCAAGAGTCAGACACGACTGAGCGACTTCACTTCCACTTTTCACTTATGCATTGGAGAAGGAAATGGCAACCCACTCCAGTGTTCTTGCCTGGAGAATCCCAGGGATGGGGGGAGCCTGGTGGGCTGCTGTCTATGGGGTCACACAGAGTCGGACACAACTGAAGTGACATAGCAGTAGCAGTTGATCTCTGAATGTTAATCAAATAACTAAAGATACATTTCTCCTCTACACTCTTTTTCAGTGATTCTAAGTTTTCCCTCATGAAAAAGTATCTAAAATTACCACTTGCCTTACAATTAATACCAAATATGCCCCAAAAAGGTGTTATTAATTTAACCAGCTGTCTTTCAATCTTTACTGTTTAAATTAAAGGAAGTCTACTAATATAAAAAGTAGGAAAAGATGAAATATCTATTCCACATACCTAATAAGATGGTACCTGCAAAGTGCCTTGCTTCCTGTAATACTTTCTGATCATGTATAATATTAATTTATAAAATAATTTCCCTGGTGCTAAAATCTTGTCATTTGTTAAAAATACTTCCTTACTTACAAATAATATATACACCTATCTATCTTCCCTGGGCTTCCCTAGTGGTTCAGACAGTAAAGAATCTTCCTGTAATACAGGACACCTGGGTTTGATCCCTGAGCCAGGAAGGTCCCCTGGAGAAGAGAATGGCTATCCATTCCAGTATTCTTGCCTGAGAATTTCATATACAGGGGAGCCTGGTGGGCTACAGTCCATGGGATTGCAAAGAGTCAGACACAACTGCCTGACTAACAGTCAATCGTCTACTGACTCTCTAAAGTAGGGTCTTCATTAATCACAGGGAGAGTATGCAAATAAAACAGACAAAATGGAATAAAAAAATGTTTAAATATCAAATTTTATTTGATACTATTAACCTTCTCTAAACATCTTAAAATCATTGCTTCAGTAAGAGAAACAGAAGCAAATGCCACAAAGTCTTCAGTAGACAATATTTTATTTCAAAGTATAGCTTAGGACTAAATGTTAAAAAGAGAAATAAGTTTCCAGGGCATTTATGATTAGATCTTCTTTTGTAATGTGAAGGACTCATAAGGGACTTCCAAGAAAATCACATTTCTTGAGTTTTATATAAAAAAGTTGAGCTGTTTGGAGCATGGACCTCACTATATGAAGTACTATCAGGCCAGCCTAAGTCACCATATTCCATCACTCAGATAAATGAAATGACCTCCTATTTCTCTTCACTTACATCTACATACTCCACCATAGCACAAATTATTCTCCATTTTACATCCAATAAATAAATAGTTTATCCAAAATTACATTTTAACTCTATTATTCTGATGTTTAATGTCTTTTAATAAGTTCTCACAGGCTTCAGGATAAAATTCAACCTTGCTAGAATTGTTTTTAAGACAAACTCTCAACTGAAAAGTCTCAGATATCTCAAATTTCATTTGTCCTGAAATATACTCTACCTTGGCCTTCCCTGGTGGCTCAGATGGTAATCCACCTGCAATGTGGGAGATCTCAGTTCGATCCCTGGGTTGAGAAGATCCTCTGGTACTTGGTATGGTAACCCACTCTAGTATTCTTTCCTGGAGAATTCCCAAGGACAGAAGAGCAAGGTGGACTATAGTTCATGAGGTTGCAAAGAGTCGGACATGACTGAGCGATTAAGCACACACATGCACATATTCTATCTTGCCTTCAAAGACTTTATACAGAACTCTTCTGAAATCTTATCTTGTAATTCTACCAACCACTTGAACCCAACTCCCATAAGACAAAGGTGAATCTTTATGACAGATGCTCCAACAACATCCTGAATTTGTGTTTTATAACATAAATGACTACAGAAAGAGCTTGTTTAATTATTAGTTTTTCTTACTGTAACAGACACTCATGGGATTATGAAGGAAGAACATCTCTGTGTTATTCACAGATACAGCATCATTGATTAGCACAGTGCTGGCATATAGGAGGTGAATGATAAAAATACATTTAGTAAATGAGTGAACGAGAGCTTACATTGAGATTTTCCTGCCAAAAACATCCTGCAAATAAGTTTCTGAAATAATGAAAAAAAAAAAAATCCAAAGAAAGTAGAAAAAGTCCAGCATTCAAATTTCTCCAAAAGATTAAAATGGTTCACTCTGAAACTGGCATTTACACCAGAGAATAACTGAAATGAGAAAGAGGAACAATGCATTCAAGTCAAATCAAATAACAGAAATGAAATTAGTTGCTCTGTATATTTAATATATATTAAAGGCTAATGAACAGTATGAAAATGCAAAAAGTTAAGACACTGAAAGATAAACTCTCAAGGTTGGTAGGTGCCTAGTATGCTACTGGAGATCAGTGGAGAAATAACTCCAAAAAGAATAAAGAGGTGGAGCTAAAGCAAAAACACCACCCAGCTGTGGATATGACTGGTGATGGAAGCAAGGTCTTATGCTGTAAAGAGCAACATTGAATAGGAACCTGGAATGTTAGGTCCATGAATCAAGGCAAATTGGAATTGGTCAAACAACAGATAGCTAGAGTGAATGTCAACATTTTAGGAACCAGCGAACTAAAACGGACAAGAATGGGTGAATTTAACTCAGATGACCATTATATCTATGACTGTGGGCAAGAATCCTTTAGAAGACATGGAGTAGCCATCATAGTCAACAAAGGAGTCCAAAACGCAGTACTTGGATGCAACCTCAAAACAACAGAATGATCTCTGTTCGTTTCCAAAGCAAACATTCAATATCATGGTAATCCAACTCTATGCCCCAACCAGTGAAGAAGCTGAAGTTGAATGGTTCTATGAACACCTACAAGATCTTCTAGAACTAACACCCAAAAAGAGTGTTAGAGGGGACAGGAAATCAAAAGTAGGAAGTCAAGAAACATCTGGAGTAACAGGCAAATTTGGCCTTGGAGTACAGAATGAAGCAGGGCAAAGGCTAATAGAGTTTTGCCAAAAGAACTCACTGCTCATAGCAAACACCTTTTTCTACCAACATAAGAGAAGACTCTACACATAGACATCACCAGATGGTCAACACTGAAATCAGATCGATTATATTCTTTGCAGCCAAAGGTGGAGAAGCTCTATACAGTGAGCAAAAACAAGACTGGAAACTGACTGTGGCTTAGATCATGAACTCCTTATTGCCAAATTCAGACTAAAATTGAAGAAAGTGGGGAAACCACTAGACCATTCAGGTATGACCTAAATCAAATCCATTACAATTATACAGTGGAAGTGAGAAATACATTTAAGTGACTAGATCTGATAGATAGAGTGCCTGATGAACTATGGATGGAGGTTCATGATACTGTACAGGAGACAGGGAGCAAGACTATCCCCAAGAAAAAAGAAATGCAATAAGGCAAAATGGCTGCCTGAGGAGGCCTTACAAATAGCTGTGAAAAGAAGAGAAGAAAAAAGCAAAGGAGAAAAGGAAAGATATACCCATTTGAATGCAGAGTTCCAAAGAATAGCAAGGAGAGATAAGAAAGCCTTCTTCAGTGGTCAGTGGAAAGAAATAGAGGAAAACAATAGAATGGGACAGACTATAGATATCTTCAAGAAAATTAGAGATACCAAGGGAATATTTCATGCAAAGATAGGCTCGATAAAGGACAGAAATGGTATGGACCTAACAGAGGCAGAAGATATTAAGAAGAGGTGGCAAGAATACATAGAAGAACTGTACAAAAAAATTCTTCATGACCCACATAATCATGATAGTGTGATCACTCACCTACAGCCAGACACCTGGAATGTGAAGTCAAGTGGGCCTTAGAAAGCATCACTATGAACAAAGTCAGTGGAGGTGATGGAATTCCAGTTGAACTATTTCAAATCCTGAACAATGATGCTGTGAAATGCTGCACTCAGTATGCCAGCAAATTTGGAAAACTCAGCAGTGGCCACAGGACTGGAAAAAGTCAGTTTTCATTCCAATCGCAAAGAATAGCAATGCCAAAGAATGCTCAAACTACCGCACAATTGCACTCATCTCATATACTAGTAAAGTAATGCTCAAAATTCTCCAAGCCAGGCTTCAGCAATACATAAACTACAAACTTCCAGATGTTCAAGCTGGCTTTAGAAAAGGCAGAGGAACCAGAGATCAAATTGCCAACATCCGCTGGATCATCAAAAATGCAAGATAGTTCCAGAAAAACAACTATTTCTGCTTTATTGACTATGCCAAAGCCTTTGACTGTGTGGATCACAATCAACTGTGGAAAATTCTGAAAGAGATGGGAATACCAGATCACCTGATTTGCCTCTTGAGAAATCTGTATGCAGGTCAGGAAGCAACAGTTAGAACTGGACATGGAACAACAGACTGGTTCCAAATAGGAAAAGGAGTATGTCAAGGCTGTATATTGTCACCCTGCTTATTTAACTTATATGCAGAGTACATCATGAGAAATGCTGGGCTGGAAGAAGCACAAGCTCGAATCAAGATTGCCAGGCGAAATATCAATAAACTCAGATATGCAGATGATACCACCCTTATGGCAGAAAGTGAAGAAGAACTGAAGAGCCTCTTGATGAAAGTGAAAGAGGAGGGTGAAAATGTTGGCTTAAAGCTCAACATTCAGAAAGCTAACATTATGGCATCTGGTCCCATCATTTCAAAGGAAATAGATGGGGAAACAGTGGAAACAGTGACAGACCATTTTGGGGTAATTGCAGCCATGAAATCAAAGGACACTTACTCCTTGGAAGAAAAGTTATGACCAAGCTAGAAAGCATATTAAAAAGCAGAGACATTTATTACTTTCCAACAAAGGTTCGTCTAGTCAAGACTATGGTTTTTCCAGTGGTCATGTATGGATGTGAGAGTTGGACTGTGAAGAAAGCTGAGCACCAAAGAAGCGATGCTTTTGAACTGTGGTATTGGAGAAGACTCTTGAGAGTCCCTTGGACTAAAAGGAGATCCAACCAGTCCATCCTAAAGGAAATCAGTACTGAATATTCATTGGAAGGACCGATGCTGAAGCTGAAGCTCCAGTACTTTGGCCACCTCATGCGAAGAGCTGACTCATTTGAAAAGACCCTGATGCTGGGAAAGGTAGAGGGTGGGAGGAGAAAGGGATGACAGAGGATGAGATAGTTGAATGACACCATTGACTCAATGGACATGAGTTTGAGTAAACTCTGGGAGTTGGTGATGGACAGGGAGGCCTGGCCTGCTGCAGTCCATGGGGTTGCAAAGAGTTGGACATGACTGAGCTACTGAAGTGAACTGAACTGAACTGAAATGCTAACAGGTAACATGATTTAGTGGTATTCTATTTTCCCAAATGGCAAGGAATTGATCTTATTTTGAACTGACCACTTTGAATCTTATTGAAAGATTTTTTTTTTTAATGGAAATGGCTGGTTCATTTCTTTTATTGAGCTGACTTTCTAAAGGAGCTGTGTAATTTATTTCAAATTCTGATTAACCTTGACTCTGAGCTGCATTTGTGAAAATGAGTGTTTTGAGTTCTTATGTGCCTTAATATAAGTAGTTCACATGTTTTTATACACTGTGGATTTAGAAGACTTTGCAAATAATGGAAAATATTGATTTGATAATTTCAAATTTGATTATTTACTGAAAGACAAGTCTCTCTGTGTGCATGATTTTTCTAAAATATGATATTGTGACCTGGCAAACTGAGTATTCTTCTTGAATTGAATGCTTCTTTATTGACATAGGATGCTGTTGTCACTCCAAGACACATTTTGTCTGTTTTTCTCTGAAGCTTTATATTTTTCTCTGGTATAAACCCTATTTATTGCTACCCTGCAAGAAGCTGAACATGAAATTTTGTCAGAACCTCCTCAACTTGTCCAAAATGTGAAATTACTAAGGCTGCATTTTCCCCAGAAGTCAGTCATTTAAAAAAAAAAAAAAGATCCTCCATTCTTATTCAACAGAGTTTCAATTCATTCCTGAGAACAAGCACAGTTTTAACATGTGCTATTTTCTACTCACATGTACTTGTGTCAAAAAATGCGTGCAATTGAAACACGTATATTACCATATGTGAAATAGATCGCCAGTCCAGGTTCGATGCATGAGACAGGGCGCTGAGGGCCTGTGCACTGGGATGACCCAGAAGGATGGGATAGGAGGGAGGTGGGAGGGGGGTTCATGATGGGGGACACATGTACACCCATGGCTGATTCATATCAATGTATGGCAAAAAACACTACAATACTGTAAAATAATTAGCCTCCAATTAAAATAAATAAATTAATTTTAAAAATAAAATTAAAAATGCATGCAACATATATATATATATATATAAGCTGAAGTATTTCATATTACTCAAAAGCCCTGCTTATTACATTAAAAATATTGAAAGCATTTTGATTATGTTCTGGATCTTAATTAATTCTACCCCATTAAAAATTTAAGGGTAGAGTATGAGGATTTGATGAATGAAATTGAAACATTTTGACTCGACTCCCCCTTCTGCTGCCTTAATTTTCATGTATGTACTTCAGAAGATCTTCCACAATGGAACCAGATTCATGCTGCTGCTGCTGCTGCTGCTGCGGCTGCTAAGTCGCGTCAGTCCTGTCCGACTCTGTGCGACCCCATAGAAGGCAGCCAACCAGGCTCCCCGTCTCCAGGCAAGAGCACTGGAGTGGGTTGCCATTTCCTTCTCCAATGCATGAAAGTCAAAGTCAAAATGAAAGTGAAGTCGCTCAGTCTGTCGGACTCTTCGCAACCCCATGGACTGTAGCCCACCAGGCTCCTCCGTCCAACACAGCAGCAAGTTAGGAAGATAGGTGCACCAAAGAGGTCTATTTCTTAGCCTCATTAATCACAGCTGTGTGTTTTTAGGAAACACAATTTAATAAGAGATACACTGTTTATTCTATGTTCCAATTTAGCCATCTATAAATGAAGATGAGACAATGTTTAAAGTGCTCTGCACAGTATTTGAGGCTCAGTACATCATTAATGGGCTTCCCAGGTGGCGCTCATGGTAATAAACCTGTCTGCCAATGAAGGTGAGCAGCAAGAGACCTGGATCCAATGCCCTGAAGGAGGTCATGGCAACCCACTCCAGTATTCTTGTCTGGAGACTCCCAAGGACAGAGGAGGCTGGCAGGCTACAGTCCATAGATCACACAGAATCAGACACGACAAAAGTGACTTAGTATGAACATCATCAATAAACGGTAATAGTATTGCAATTAATATTGTCATTAACACTACTATAAGGAAATGGCACCTCACTCCAGTATTCTTGCCTGGAAAATTCCATGAACAGAGGAGCCTGGTAGGATACAGTCCAGGGTGTTGCAAAGAGTTGGACACGACTGAACGACTTCATTTTCACTTTCACTTGAAATTTACGCCCAGTGTTTTCCTTCAGACCCGGAGTCCTGCTGCCTCCTGATAGTTTATTTTATTTCTCAGTCACCTTTCCGCATTACAGTTCCAGTCTCTGTAGCTTAACCTCTGACCACCAGGAAGACTTGGGAGCTGTGTTGGAGAAGACTCTTGAGAGTCCCTTGGACTGCAAGGAGATCCAGCCAGTTGATTCTGAAGGAGATCAACTCTGGGATTTTTTTGGAGGGAATGATGCTGAAGCTGAAACTCCAGTACTTTGGACACCTCATGCGAAGAGTTGACTCACTGGAAAAGATTCTGATGCTGGGAGGGATAGGGGGCAGGAGGAAAAGGGGGCGACAGAGGATGAGATGGCTGGATGGCATCACTGACTCAATGGACGTGAGTCTGAGTGAACTCCGGGAGTTGGTGATGGACAGGGAGGCCTGGCGTGCTACGATTCATGGGGTTGCAAAGAGTTGGACACGACTGAGCAACTGAAATGAACTGACTGAACTGAACAAGCTTCCCTGATGTGAGAACTCTTTGCTTCTGGGTTCCCTGTTACTGGACTCTCCCGATCCATAGACACTCCATGTTTGGGCTTCCCTGCCACCCGGGGATTGCTCAAATAGTTGTCAGACACAATTTGCTGGAGTGGGTTTCTTGGAGACAGGTCTGTCTCACACTTCCAAGCTGCTCCAACTACCCACCTCAAACCCGCTTCTGAATCTTAGCGCCACCTAGTGGAGGTAGTGTGTGAGTACTGTTCGTAAAAAGGGAAGGAAACAATTTCTCTTCAGCGATCAATGCAAAGAAATAGAGGAAAAGAACAGAATGGGAAAGACTAGAGATCTCTTCAAGAAAATTAGAGATACCAAGGGAACATTTCATGCAAATATGGGCTCGATAAAGGACAGAAATGGTATGGACCTAACAGAGGCAGAAGATATTAAGAAGAGGTGGCAAGAATACACAGAAGAACTGTACAAAAAGGATCTTCACGACCCAGATAATCATGATGATGTGATGACTAATCTAGAGCCAGATATCTTGGAATGTGAAGTCAAGTGGGCCTTAGAAAGCATCACTACGAACAAAGCTACTGGAGGGGATGGAATTCCAGTTGAGCTATTTCAAATCCTGAAAAATGATGCTGTGAAAGTGCTACACTCAATATGCCAGCAACTTTGGAAAACTCAGCAGTGGCCACAGTACTGGAAAAGGTCCGTTTTCATTCCAATCTGTAAGAAAGGCAATGCTAAAGAAGGTTTAAACTACAGCACAATTGCACTCATCTCATATACTAGTAAAGTAATGCTCAAAATTCTCCAAGCCAGGCTTCAGCAATACGTGAACCGTGAATTTCCAGATGTTCAAGCTGATTTTAGAAAAGGCAGAGGAACCAGAGATCAAATTGCCAACATCTGTTGGATCATCAAAAATGCAAGATAGTTCTAGAAAAACAACTATTTCTGCTTTCTTGACTATGCCAAAGCCTTTGACTGTGTGGATCACAAGAAACTGTGGAAATTTTGAAAGAGATGGGAATAACAGACCTCCTAACCTGCCTCTTGAGAAATCTGTATGCAGGCCAGGAAGCAACAGTTAGAACTAGACATGGAACAGACTGGTTCCAAATAGGAAAAAGAGTACATCAAGGCTGTATATTGTCACCCTGCTTATTTAACTTATATGCAAAGTACATCATGAGAAATGCTGGATTGGAAGAAACACAAGCTGGAATCAAGATTGCCGGGAGAAATATCAATAACCTCAGATATGCAGATGACACCACCCTTATGGCAGAAACTGAAGAGGAGATAAAAAGCCTCTTGTTGAAAGTGAAAGAGGAGAGTGAAAAAGTTGGCTTAAAGCTCAACATTCAGAAAACGAAGATCATGGCATCTGATCCCATCACTTCATGGGAAATAGATGGGGAAACAGTAGAAACAGGGTCAGACTTTATTTTTCTGGGCTCCAAAATCACTGCAGATGGTTACTGAAGCCATGAAATTAAAAGAGGCTTACTCCTTGGAAGAAAAGTTATGACCCACCTAGATAGTATATTGAAAAGCAGAGACATTACTTTGCCGACTAAGGTCCATCTAGTCAAGGCTATGGTTTTTCCTGTGGTCATGTATGGATGTGAGAGTTGGACTGTGAAGAAGGCTGAGCGCCGAAGAATTGATGCTTTTGAACTGTGGTGTTGTTGGAGAAGATTCTTGAGAATCCCTTGGACTGCAAGGAGATCCAACCAGTCCATTCTGAAGAAGATCAACCCTGGGATTTCTTTGGAAGGAATGATGCTGAAACTGAAGCTCCAGTACTTTGGCCACCTCATGCAGAGTTAAATCATTGGAAAAGACCCTGATGCTGGGAGGGATTGGGGGCAGGAGGAGAAGGGGACGACTGAGGATGAGATGGCTGGATGGCATCACGGACTCAGTGGATGTGAGTCTGAGTGAACTCCGGGAGTTGGTGATGGACAGGGAGGCCTGGCGTGCTGCGATTCATGGGGTCGGAAAGAGTCGGACACAACTGAGCGACTGAAGGAACGGAACGGTACGGACAGTTTCTCATTTGTTTTCCTCATGCAGCCAAGGAAAGTGAAGTCGCTCAGTCGTGTCCGACTCTTTGCGACCCCATGGACTGCAGGCTCCCAGGCTCCTCTGTCCATGTGATTTTCCAGGCAAGAGTACTGGAGTGGGTTGCCATTTCCTTCTCCAGGGATCTTCCCAACTCAAGGATTGAACGCATGTCTCCCGCGTTGCAGATGGACGCTTTACCCTCTAAGCCACCAGGGAAGCCCTAGGGGCAAGATTAATCAGAATATCCAAAATGAATTATTTCACTTCCTTCAAAGAACCAGCCCATCCTTGACCTTTAATATAATCATAACAAATCTATGGGAGAGAAATAGCAACATTTTTCCATATAGAAGAATAACTGACAGTATATCCTAAAGATTTCTGAACTGTGTTTAAATGTGATACTGGTTGGAAATTTTATTATCTTAGCCTGGTTTTGTAATCACCAATATGCATGCCTCAAAAAAGGGAACTGTTTTCTCCTGTTCTATTTTTGGAAAACCTTTTAAAACATGGTTATAGCTTTCTTAAAAATTTGAGAGAATTCACTAATGAAACTGGACATGAGTTCTCATTTTGGGAATATGTTGATAATGAATTAAATTTCTTTAATATATGTAGAGCTAATCAGATTTTCTAGTTATCTTGTGTCAGTATAGGTAAATTTTGTTTTGCAAGAAATTCATTTCATCTTACTGATAAATACATTGCCATATTTCATTTCATAATATTTGTAATTTTTATTTTCTTATACAACAGTCTTGCTGTAACTTGTTAATGTTCTAAAAGCACATAATGAAAAAGCCATCTTAACCATTTTGAAGTATGCAGTTCAGGAGTGTTGAGTCCCTCAACAAGCAACCAATCCCCTGAACTATTTAGATCTCGCCAAAATTAAAAATCTATACGTAGTGAACTTCTCCTTCCCTCCTATCCCCACATCCTGACCACCACATTCTAATTTTTCTGTATATAAGTTTGACTATCATATATGTAGAATCATATAGTATTTGTCCTTTGGAGACCAGCTTGTTTTCCTTAGGAATTTCCTCAAGGTTCATTCATGTTGTAGCATGTGTCAACACTTCCTTCCTTTTTAAGCCTGTGTAATACTCCATTGTATACACAGCAAATCTGTTTAACCATTCTTAATGATGGACAAGTGGGTTGCTTTCATTTTTTGACTATTGTGAATAATGTTGCTATGAACATGGATGTTCCAGTATGCCTTTGAGACTCTGCTTTCACTTGTTTTTGCTCTATCCCTAGCACTAGAATTGCTGGATCATATGGTAATCCTATTTTTAATATTTTGAGGAACTGTCTTATGTTTTCCATAGCAGCTACACCATTTTACATTTTCCTAGGACAGAAGAACCTGGAGGGCTACAGTCCATGGAGTCACAAAGAGCTGGACATGACTTAGCGACTAAACAACAACAAACAGTATATAAAGGTTCCAATTTCTCCATAACTTTGCAACAGTTTTTTTCTGTGTATTTTTACAGCAGCCATCCTAGTGAGTATGAAGCAGTGAGCATTTTATTTTTCCTTGCCTGTATCAGGCACTATTCTGAATTCATTACACATATTCCTTAGTTCATTTTATACTCACTATAATACTATCAGCTGCTGCTGCTGCTGCTGCTGCTGCTGCTACTGCTGCTAAGTCATTTCAGTTGTGTCCGACTCTGTGCGACCCCATAGATGGCAGCCCACCAGGCTTCTGCGTCCCTGGGATTCTCCAGGCAAGAATGCTGGAGTGGGTTGCCATTTCCTTCTCCAATAATACTATGAGCTAGATATCATCATTAGGCCAGAATGTTTCTGGATGCAGCTAAGACACTCGACAGCAGTGTTATTTTTCAAGACTGGATTTTGAGCTTTGTTAATTATATGAAAGTACACTTCAATCAAGGTCTGACAGGCCATCTTCTCAGGGAGCACCCTTCTGAATACTCTTCCAAATGTCTTATGTATCAAGAGGTTGTTCCACTCTGATTTTTGGTAAGTGATCTATTCCTAGCCCTCTGCAAGCACCAGAAGTTGTTCCTTCTCCTTTAGAATTGTTATTCCTCAAGTTTCACATGCTAATACTCAACTGAGAACATGAGGGAACCCTCCATCCATCTCTGGAGATTTAACTTTGTACAGCTGTCCTCTCTGACACTCTACCTTGCACACACTAGCCAAATAAGTTTCCTTAAACTTGCAAATCTACCTCTTCACCCCATAAGACCACTGGCTTCCCTCTCTCTAGGGAAAAGTAGGTCATTCATTAGTTTCTCTCCCTCAGAAATCTCAACTAGCATGTTCAATATCTGAAAATTGTTTCATATATTTCACTTTGTTTTTTAATGGTTAAGACAAGAAAGTTAGATGCCATTCCTCTTATTCTATCAGGGACAGAAGCAGAAATCTCCAGTCTTCCCAGGATTTTTATCAGTTTTCTAAGTCAGTTGTGTCAGTTTTCAAAGCCACTTGTTTTTTATGATCTGTGTGTGTATGTTTAGTTGCTCAGTCGTGTCCGGTTATGACCCCGTGGACTGCAGCCCACTAGGCTCCTCTATCCATGGGGATTCTCTGGGCAAGAATACTGGAGTGGGTTGCCATTTCCTTCTCCAGGGGATTTTCCCAATCTAGGACCCAGGTCTCCTGAAATGCAGGCAGATTCTTTACCATCTGATCCACCAGAAAATCCTTTTACTATATGCCAAGTTTCGATTATTAAAAACAAAAAGAAAAATACAGCTTTTGTTCTGAAACTCTTATCTCACATTGGGGGATATAGATTAATAGAGTGAGCTAGTTACTGAAAATTCCTAATTCTTATCTGTAAAATAAAGGGAAATCTGTAGTATGAGGAAAATGTTTCCATCATATGCACTTCCTGCAAAGATAACATGCAATAATGTCTGCGAAGGTTTCATATACTTTCTAACACTGTGGGTCCCCAAGAGTGGTACACAGAGCTCTATGGGTCCCCAAAGATACTTTGAACTGAATCCAGTAAAGCTAAGGTATTCTCAAACAATATTAAGATATTGTTTACTCTGTTGGCATTTGCACTGATCGCGCACAACTCATGACGTAACCAAATGAGCAATATGCATAAAGTGAGAACTTCTGCTTTCTGAAATATGATGTCTCAAGGAAAAATATTTGTGCAATAGTTTGAGCTGAAAAGTAAACTAGTTCCTTTTTTTTCCTGTGGAACATTCAGTTCAGATCAGTTCAGTCGCTCAGTCATGTCTGATTCTTGGCGACGCCATGAATCGTAGCATGCCAGGCCTCCCTGTCCATCACCAACTCCCAGAGTCTACTCAAACTCATGTCCATTGAGTCTGTTACTTAAAAGAATTACTAACAGAAAAATATGATTTCCAAAGCTTGAGTATTTGTTATTTCTTGGAAAATGAACAAGAGGAACTTATCACTTCAAGAAAAGCAACTGGCGAGTATTTGTTACCAAAAATATAATTGAAGATTTCAAACAAAAGTTAGGATTTTGGAAAACTTGTGTCTGCCACAGTGAACTGAACAAGGCAATACTTCAGAACTTTCTGATGAGATCAGTGGTGATATTAATGTGTGATTTTTTGGACACTATAAAATGAAGTGTGTCAGCGTTTGGATGAGCTGTATAATTCAGTGAATCAGTAATTTCCAAATGGTGAAAAGCATGCACAGGTAAAAGATTTATTAAAAGGAAAAGGGATACGGAGAGATTTTTATGTAACAGTGTATGAAAAGTTCATTGATATGGTTTCCGAATCCATATTGTGACTAACCTTCAACAAATACCACTAGTCAAGCTTTAGTATAACATCAGGGAAGGATATTCTCAATTATATGAATGATTTTTTAGTATTTCTCTTTTTCTATCTTTCAGTCATATCTGAGTGAGGCTGCATTTTTTTCACACACTGAAATAATACATTGCAGTATAAAGAACACAGAAAAGTTGATGTAAGTATTCAGCTGTCTTTTATTGACAGGCATTATAGGTATTTGCAATATATAAAACAATTTCACTTCTAACTAACCTTTTATTTTAAAAAATATTTAATATATATATATGAATCACTTTGCTATACACTTGAAACTAACACAGCATTGTAAATAAATTATATTTCAGTAAAACTTTTTTAAAGATGGCATTTTTCATGAAATTTGCTATTTAGGGCAATTTTTAAAGGATGACTATGTATACATTGTTTTACATGTAGCTGACTTACAATATTACATTCATTTCAGGTGTACAACATAGTTTTGTAATATCTTTATAGATTATATTTCATATAAAGTTATTATAAGTCAATGGCTATAATCCCTGTGCTGTAAATTATAACCTTGTAACCTGGGTATTTTACCAGTCCATGCTAAAGGAAATCAGTCCTAAATATTTATTGAAATGACTGATGCTGAAGCTGAAGCTCCAATACGTTGGCCACCTGATGTGAAGAACTAACTCATTTGAAAAGACCCTGATCTTGGGAAAGACTGAAGGCAGGAGGATAAGGGGACAACAAGAGGATGAGATGGTTGGATGGCATCACCGACTCAATAGACATTAGTGTGAATAAACTCCAAGAGTTGGTGATGGACAGGGAGGCCTGGCTTGCTGCAGTCCATTGGGCTGCAAAGAGTCGGACATGACTGAGTGACTGAACTGACTGACTGACCGAGTCTGTACCCCTTAATCCTCCTCATCCATCTAAGGTGACTGTCAATGGATTTAATATAGATATTTAAAAATAAATTAATTCATACATAAAATGCATATTTCATGATATTAAGATATATATTTTTGAGTTTCAGCTCATGTTGTACCATCATTTTTCTAGTCAAAATAATTGACTCTAACTACATACAGGAAACTTTCTTATAATGAGGAAACACAACTTAGGAGAATCTTTAGAACACCCCACCAAGTTCTCTCTTTTCTCACTATAGACTTCTGATACTCATCTTTTGATCTTTCATAGCTTTCCAACTTGAGAGATTCAGATATGGCAGCTAAATTGTTGCAGACTTCTAAGTGTGATACCACCAGTAATACTTTCCATTGCTTTTCAATATCATGCTTCAAAAAACATTTCTTAGGACTTCCCTGGTGACTCAATGGTTAAGACTCTGTGCTGTCAGTGCAGGGGTGCATGTGTTCAATCCCTGGAGGGAGAACTAAGATAACACATGCCGTGCAATACAGCCAAAAGATTTTTTTTTTTAATTTTCTTAAGCAAAATAAAAATAAATAGATAATGAAACAATCAAAAAAGAGAAACCAAGAAAGTTATCTTCACATGCCTTATTGAATAAATTAACTGACTACTGAGAAAAAAAAAAAATCAGCAACTACCAGAAAATTAGCCTAAAATGGAAATGAAAACAATCCCAGGCTACCACTTTATCATACCATATGTTAAGTAGGCTCCAAAAACTCTTGCTGTTTCTAAAATAAGCCACTGAAAATCTTAAATAGTGCACAGAGTGAGAAATGAACATTTTCTGGTATTATACATTTTTGATGCTGTTGTTAAGTGTGGGGTAGAAAATGAATATTCACAACCACTGAACTGATAACATCTTATATACAATATACTGTGTTTACCCCAGCAGGTTACAGTCATAATCTTTTGCTACTGACATTCAGGAAGAAAAATTTTCAGTGCCAGAAAGAAAACAGTGATGAAAGAATCTATGTGGTTATATTTTTCAAGTTTGTGTGAGTATTTCTTTAGCAAAACCTCAAAAGCAAACCTACAGAATTCTAAAGTAGAAAAACACAATGAAAACTCATTTTGGGAAAGCTAAATTATGTTTTCAACTTAATTTCTGCAGCATTTTTTCTTGTAACCCAAGGAAAATCTAACAAATACTCTGGTCAAATAAGTTTCTCAGTTCAATTCAGTCACTCACTCGTGTCCAACTCTTTGCAACCCCATGAATCAGAGCACACCAGGCCTCCCTGTCCATCATCAATTCCTGGAGTTCACTGAGACTCATGCCCATCGAGTCTGTGATGCCATCCAGCCATCTCATCCTCGGTCGTCTCCTTCTCCTCCTGCCCCCAATCCCTCCCAGCATCAGGGTCTTTTCCAATGAGTCAACTCTTCGCATAAGGTGGCCAAAGTACTGGAGATTCAGCTTTAGCATCATTCCTTCCAAGGAAATCTCAGGGTTGATTTCTTTNAAAAAAAAAAGTTACAAGTAAACTTATTTACAAAACAGGAAGGGACTCACAAACATAGAAAACAAACTTATGGTTACCAAAGGGGAAAAAGGGGTAAGGAGAGAGAAATTAGGAGGTTGGGATTAGCAGTTACACACCACTATACATAAAATAGATAACCGACAAGACCTACTGTATAGCATAGCAACTAAACTCAATATCTTGTATTATACACCTTTATTTAGAACTTAAGCTTTACAATGACTATAGTATTCTATGTAATCATGAGACATTAAGTAATAAATGTAAAGCAGTAATGAAAAAGAAAGGGAACATTACCAGTGCTCCCTGGATGTCTGCTTCATGTCCCCATTCAGTCAGGAACACCTCCTCTTCCCCCACAAAGAGCAACCACTATCCTAGCTTTTAACAACATAGACTGGTTTCTCCCATTTCTGTATTTTATTTAAATGTAAACATGCAGTATATGCTGCATGTTTCTTTTGCTCAACATTAGGTTTAAAATTTATATACATTACTGCAAATATTTTTAGGGAGTTCATTCATTATCATTGTTGACAGCGTTCTTGTGGATGAATATATCACCATTTATTTGTCCATTCTACTGTTGATAGGCACGTGGTAGCTTCCAGTTTGGAGTTATGACAAATAGTGCTGCTATGAATATTCTAGTACAGGCTCTGTGCTGTGCTGTGCTTAGTCACTCGATCATGTTGACTCTGTGATCCCGCCTGGCTCCTCTGTCCATGGGGATTCTCTAGGCCAGAACACTGGAGTGGGTTGCCATGCCCTCCTCCAGAGAATCTTCCCAACCCAGGAATAGAACCCAGGTCTCCCGCATTGCAGGCAGATTCTTTGCTATTTGAGCCACCAGGGAAGCCGTGAATATTGGAATCGGTAGCCTATCTCTTCTCCAGGGAATCTTCTCCCTAGGAATTGAACCGGGGTCTCCTGCACTGCAGGCGGATTCTTTACCAGCTAAGCTATAAGAGAAGCCTTGTTCTAGTACATATTCTTGTTAAATAAATAAGTAACCACACACAAGTATATTTATATGTATATTTCTCCTTTATTGGGTATTTCTTTTGAGTATGGAATTGCTAGCTTCCCCAGTGGTTCAGCAGTAAGGAATCTGCCTACAGTGCAGGAGCAACAGGAGGCACGGGTTTGATCCCTCGGTTGGGAAGATCCCCTGGAGGAGGGCGTGGCAACCCACTGCAGTATTCTTGCCTGGAGAATCCCCATGGACAGAGGAGCCTGGCGGGTTACAGTCCATAAGGTCACAAAGTGTCAGACATGACTGAAGCGACTTAGCACCCATGCATGCAGAGTATGATAATTCCAGCTTTAGGAAGCTAAAGTGTTTTCCAAAGTGACTGTACCAATTCTTCACTCCTACCAGTAGAGTGTGAGTGTTCCAGTTGCTCCATATCCTCAACACTTGCCCATTTTCCATCCTTCATTTTAGCCATCTATTAATGGGTCAATGTGTAGTGAAACTCATTGTGGTTTTAATGTATATTCCGCTGATGACTGATGATGGTGAGTACATTTTTAAGTGTCTACAGACCATTTGGATACTCCCTTTTGTGAAGTTACTATTTTTCTATTGTGTTTTCCTTCTTTAATGGCTTGTCTGTCTTTTTCTTATTGATTTGTACATCTTTGTGTCAGTTCAGTTCAGTCGTTCAGTCGTGTCCAACTCTTTGCAACCCCATGGACTGCAGCACACCAGGCTTCCATGTCCATCACCAACTCCCAGAGCTTGCTCAAATTCACGTGCATTGAGTCGGTGATGCCATCCAACCAGCTCATCCTCTGCCATCCCCTTCTCCTCCCGTGTTCCATCTTTCCCAGCATCAGGGTCTTTTCCAATGAATCAGCTCTTCGCATCAGGTGGCCAAAGTATTGGAGCTTCAGCTTCAGTTTCAGCATGAGTCCTTCCAATGACTATTCAGGATTGGTTTCCTTTAGGATTGACTGGTTTGATTGCTTTGCAGTCCAAGGGACTCTCAAGAGTCTTCTCCAACACCACAGTTCAAAAACATCAATTTTTTGACACTCATCTTCAGAATACATTTTTGTGTATTCTGCACTTATTTCCTATTCAGCATCTTCCCCCTGCCCCACCCCAGTGCTGTTTGTCTTTTCGCTCTCTTTATGGAGTTAATTTGATGAACAGCAGACCTTCTTCATTTCAATATGGCCAGTTTATCTTTTGTGTATTGTGTGTGGTGGAGGTGGTGGTACTTTTGGGGTTCTGGCAGACATTTCAGTTGTCTACAAATGTAGATTCCCTACTTTTTCTTTGAAATGTGCCTAGCTGAATAATTTGCCTTCCCAGCCTCCCTTGCAGATGGGATGGCCATTTTGAAACCATACCCCATAGGGTTAACAGAAGCTGGAACCTTAACAGAAATCCTTGAGTGTGTTTTACAGAACAGTAGATAACGAAACAATTTGTTAGAAACCCCTCTGTTTGTAACCTGCCTTTACTGATTAAGCCTGCTTTAGGGTTTTGTTTTTGTTTTTGTTTTTCCCATTCTCTAGTCGCATACTCTCCCAGCTCCAAGTTTCACGTAGCTTGGATAATATATCACCAGGCTTCTTAACCACCACTATAGATAATGCCTCTGACATATGAGTCACTGTAGTAACAGGAGTTAGTTATTTTCCAGAAATTTGGAGTAGGCTTCTGTCCAATTCAGGCTGGCTAAGACTGGAGAGGACCACAGACTCTAAAACTGGGCCTGCTCAGAACATCAATTACCTCACCATTTCCCTGCTTCCAAACTCCTTTTCCTACACCTTAAGACCACCTTATAGGATGAACCTGGAGCCTATTATACAGAGTGAAGTAACTCAGAAAGAGAAAGACAAATACTGTATGTTAATGCATATATATGGAATTTAGAAAGATGGTACCAACGATCCTACATGCAGGGCAGCACAGGAGACAGAGATCTATAAAAAACAGACTTTGGGACTCAGTGGAAGAAAGCAAGGGTGGGATGATTTGACAGTGAGTGAGTGATAGTTGCTCAGTCATGTCGGACTCTTTGAGACCCCATGGACTGTAGCCTGCCAAGCTCCTCTGTCCATGGAATACTCCAGGCAAGAATACTGGAGTGGGTTGCCATTTCTTTCTTCAGGAATATCACTGAAACATGTATATTATCATATGTAAAATAGATGGCCAGTGCAAGTTCCATGCATGAAGCAGAAGACCCAAAGTCGGTGCTCTG
Organism: Aepyceros melampus; assembly: GCA_006408695.1. Classification (NCBI taxonomy): domain Eukaryota; kingdom Metazoa; phylum Chordata; class Mammalia; order Artiodactyla; family Bovidae; genus Aepyceros; species Aepyceros melampus. The sequence continues at coordinate 271,310 of SJXQ01011615.1, forward strand.
GGACAATCCAGATGAACAGATTGGAGAGGGAGGTGGGATAGGGGTTCAGGATGGTGTGGACACATGTATCCTTGTAGCCAATTCATGTTGATGTATGGCAAGAACCATCACAAAAGTATAAAGTAATTATTCTCCAATTAAAATAAATTAATAAACAAAAAACAGACCACCTTACTTCTTTATTCTATAAATATCTCAAGCCTGTTGCATTCTGGGAGGCAGATCTGAGATTTGCTCTCCCATTTCTTCACTTGGCTCCCTTGTGAATAAACTCTTTCTCTGCTGCAGACCTCAGGGTTTAGCTTGCTGCATGTTTGGCAAACAAATCTGGTTCAGTAACAATATGATACAGCTCTGGTCGATTAGACAGAGAGAGAGAGAACTCTGCTGGGAAGTGGAAAGTTCTGGAGAATTTGTGCTTTCCTAATAAAATGAGTCAGCTCTGACTGTATCTCCATTGCCCTCCATCTTGTGCCTGGAATACAAATATGATGTTTGGAGCTGCAGTAGCCATTTTGCAACTATGAGGGAAAGGTCAAGAGAACTGCAATGACTTTAGCCCAATATCAATGAGCAGCTAAACTAGGATAAATAATAAACACACAAAAAGACACAAACACACGCATATTCCTTTGCTCTTCTGAACCTTTTGTATATGAAATGTGAATCTTTATTCATTGTTTTCTGTGACTTGCAGTCAACTTCATTTCTAACATAACAAAACCGTCCTCCATCTCCCCCTCTTGTTCTTCCCATTGGATTTGCCAGGCTAATCCTCCTAAAATCCAGCTGTTTGCATGTCCTCCCTCTGATTTGATACCTTCAGTGCCCTGTATCCTGGCTTTCAAGGGCCTCCAAGATCACAGCTTCTGTCTTCAAATCTGTCTTCCATTCATTTCTGATTCACACAATTCCTACCTGGAATGCCAAGGGCAATGTCAACAGAGTGCTGAGTTTTATATTCAGTTGGGATGTTGTTCATGTGTAAAGAGAATCTAAAGAAATTCTCAGATATAGAAGAACTCAAATATTAGAGCACTATTTACTCATTCTGGGAAAATCAATTTGAGGATACAATGCAACCAAAGCAAAGATGAACCAAGGTGAAAAACCAATGCAGGGAGAAGGTCTAGGAAGAAAGCCCTGGCGGTGAGTACTACACCCCAGTGATCAAAGAACTCAATCTAGAGAGAATTAAGGTCAGGACCTAAGAAATGAAGTGCAATAGTTGTTATGAACATTGAAAGAAACATGATAATTTTTAAAATTACATTCAACTGAGAATGGTACTTACAGGATAAGTCAAACAAAATAATGTGTCTGTATTCAAACAGTTCTTACAAACCAATGAGAAATGTATAAACAAATGAGACCATTCAGAAGGAATAAAAATGACTTAAAAAAAGTCAAAGAGGCTCAACCTTAGTACTAATGATTAAATATATGCAAGGTAAACAACATTTTTTATTCAATTTCACCTTATCAGTTGTCAAAGAATAAAATTTGGTAGTAAGAGTTTTGACAGGATGGAAAGGAACAAACATTCTGTCTACTGGTTTTGTAAATAGGCACAGTCTTGGGGACGGCTCCTCACATTCTCTATTAAAATACAAAATACATGAAGCAAGAAGCGTTCCAGACATCACCAGCCCATGCCTACCAAACAAGGCTGCATTTTTAAAATGTTCGTCCTGTGATGACTACAATTCCCCACTTTCCCAGATAGCCCAAAGTGCAAGCTTCCCCACCCCCATTTTTGGCTCTCCAAGGAAGCTTAGAAGTTCCATTCCATGACATTTCCGCCAGCTCATCTTGTTTTGAACTGCTCCCACTCAGGACTTTGTAGCTCATCTTGAAGTCTCTATTTTGTGGCCCCTATTCCATTCCAATCAGAGACACAGACTTAAACTTAACCCTGGCTTTAATCTCCCCTCAAAGCATGAGAGTGTTGAGCCAGATGTAACTGAGTGATTGAGGAAAATCAGAAACTACCTGACACTGCTCCTCCGAGTAATTGTTCCTAGGAACCACAAGCTCAACCCGACCCCTGGGGACTTTCTAATTCCAACAGCCCAACCCCTGTTCAAGATTTCCAGTCTTCATGTTGCTGTATGGCAAAAGCAATACAATATTGTAAAGTAATTAGCCTCCAATTAAAATAAATAAACTTATATTAAAAAAAAAGATTTCCAGTCTTCTCCGTTGACTAGAAGACATTACTTTTCCTACTATGCACAGTTCTCCAAATGTTTGAATTTTTATGAGGATAATATTTCACTTTATGATCAGAAAAACATATACACATGTGATAAAACTACATAAGAAAAAAATATACCCAGGATTATAGGTGGATCCAAATAACACATATAGTCAAATTCTGGTGGCCAGAACAAGCAGTTAAGTTAGAGAACACCCCTCCTAGAGTACATCTTGTTCCTGTCTGGGTGTGCCACACATTACAGGCACTCAATAAATGTTTATTGAATGAATAAATTAATGTTGACCCCCCCCCCATTACCTTATGAGATAAAGTCCAAACTCATTTGAATGGATTCCAAGTCTTCATGTCCTGGCATTAAACTTGCGTGGTTTTACTCTAGTCACATTGCTGTATTTACTGGGCCTTTGCCTGCTTCATCTCATCCTCACTTCAAGGCTCACTTCCACCTTGACAACCCTGTGTCCACAGTCATCCTTCCTTCCTTGAACTTTGAATCTGCTTACTTGTCATCACATTTCATTTCACATATTAGTTCTTTTCCTACGCTTGTAAACCTTGTCTCCTTAAGAAGATACATCCCAGGAGGAAGGTCCTCTCCTGCTCCTGTTTCTTCCCTGTAATTAGTGACCAATAAGTATGAATAGTTGTTGATTTCTGAGTCCACTCTTCTTCTTCTGTTCATTGAATCATCAACTCTGTCTTAGAGTGGGTTCTCCAGAAGCCAATCTGAGGACCTGAGACCAGGATTTTGGAGAAAGTGACTCATTAGGTAGTCTTCCAGAAAAATGGGTAAGAGAATGAGGCAGTAGGGTGGGGAGGAGAAGGAGGTCAAGTAAGGATGGGTTATCAATGCAAGTCACAGAGGGTAATGGTAACCTAACTCTCTGGGGAGCTTTGGGGGCAGTGCAGGTCATGTAATATTTGACCACCTAAGAGAGCCGTGAAGAGCCGACTCATTGGAAAAGACCCTGATGCTGGGAAAGAGCAAAGGCAAAAGAGGAAGGGGGCGGCAGAGGATGAGATGGTTGGGTGGCATCACCGACTCAATGGGCGTGAATTTGAGCAAATCTGGGAGATAGTGGACAGAAGAGTCTACTGTAGTCCATGGAGTCACAAAGAGACGGACACAACTTAGCAACTGACAATAAAAACAACAGGTTTTTATTGTCTAGGTAATGGACAGCTAGAGTTGTTCCATTAGGGCAAAGGCAGTGGAGCACTCACCCTTCACCTGCACTGTTAGTCATTGATTAGGGCTGTCCCCAGGGCATAATCTTTCAGGTATCCAGGCTCTATAGTCTAGGATAGGGTGGGGCAATGGTAGAAGCAGGTTCTGGCAGGAAGGTACAGGCTGCTGGACTGAAAACCCACAGGAGCTTGTACTACACAAAAATAGTCAAACAGCTGTGTGGACAGCTGACCCCATCTGCACTTTCTTTCCACTGACATTTACTTAATGTCTATTACACGGCAGACGTCGCAGGGAAATCGTTGCAGCCTTAGCCCATAGGGTCCAGTCCTGACGTCTTGCAGGAGAGACAGTCACACCGGATTCAGTCTTGTCCAGGTCCAGGAGGAACAGAGTGAGAGCAGCGGTAGAGGAGAGCCCGGGGAGGAGATGTCAAACGGCCCAAGGGATTTCCGGGCATGACCCAGGCTCTTAAAGAATGAATGAGGAAAGAGGGAATTCCTAGCAAAGGGAACAGCATGTCCAAAGGTAGAGAAACAAAAGTACATGTTTGTTTGGAAATGGGGAGTAGTTTGCCAAGGCTGGAACACAGGGTGTGGGAGTAAGGAAGCGGGCTGGGAGCTGTAAAGAGAACAGGTTGAGGTGGGGAAGAGTTCTTCTGGCCTGCAAAGGAAACAGTAAAATTTTAAGAGAAGTCTGGCCTTGATTAGAGAGGTATTTTAGGAAGAGGGCGCCATATAAACCGTATACTGTACAGCAGGTGTTCTGCCGGCCGAGCATCGGTGGCCTCGACCGGATGGTCTAGCTGTCTAGTCACGGTGCTTGGTCAGGGAGAGGCTCACACCAAGCAGATGAGTGAATGTGGTCTGGAGCTGCACGTAGAGCGGAGCGAGGCCCGGGGCAGGTGAAGACCAACACAGAAAAGAGCCGGGAGATGGAGAAGGGGAGGAGGGTTTCTGAGGACATCGCTCAGCCCTGATCCAGCAGGATATGTGAATACCAATAGTCTCTGTGAACATGAATATCAACCAGTTTCCATAAATCCCCTTTTCCTAAAAGCCAGTTTGAATCAGGTTTTTGTCACATCAAGAGGCCCCATTAATACAGAAAGTGTTTCAAAACCCAAACCCTTCTGGATATGTAGCAAAAAAAAAAATAATAATAATTACATAATGGAGGAAAAATACTTTATTATAGAAGGGAAAAAACTATGACAACATAACACACAAAAAAAAACTCTGGACAGTTTGAAAGGAATGCCAAGTAAAGTCTGTATGTCCCGCTCCCAAGCTTCATCAGTTCAGTTGCTCATTTGTGTCCTACTCTTTGTGACCCCATGGACTGCAGCACGCCAGGCCTCCCTGTTCATCCCAAGCTCCATATAAACTGAAATAATTCCCAAAGGGCCCATTAATTCCCTGGGATTATTGGGAAGAAGATGGATATACGAAGAGGCTTGGGAAAGACAGGAAACATACCATCTGATACCTGTTCCTTACGACGTTCATCAGTGGTGTTTGGATTAGAAGTTCTAGCAAAGCTGTTCTGAGGCTCTGTACCCCACATGCCCTGGAGGAGGTACGGTCCAATACAGTGGGAACTTTAGGGGAATGACTCAGCCTCCAGGGCCCTAGATACCCCAGAATTCATGTAGCACAGATGGTTTTCTATGTGAAGGAGACGTCACCATCTAAGTGCCCATACTGCCATCAACTTTGGAGAAAGCCTCCAAGGTGGTATTCAGAGGAAAACTTCTAGCCCTAAGTGCTTTTATTAATAAATAAGCAAATCTAATTCTAAAAGAAGTCAGTGTGAGTTCAGCTCAAGAAATAAGGAAAACGCTTTCCTGATGGTCCACTGGTTAAGAATCTGCCTTGCAATGCAGGGGTCACCGGTTCGATCCCTGGTCCAGGAAGATTCCATAAGCCTGTGAACCACAATTACTGAAGCCTGTGCCCTGGGGCCCGTGCTCTGCAACCGGAGAAGCGATTGCAATAGAGGCCTACTCACCACAGCTGGAAGGTTCCCACCCATTTGCTGCACCGAGAGAAAGCCCGAGCACAGCAACAAAGACCCAGTGCAGCCAAAAGAAATAAATATTTTTCTAAAAAAATAAGGAAAAGTGAAACAAAATAAATCAAAAGAAAGCAAGAGAAAATGTATGAATTTACAAAAGGGAAGTTGGGGGAGGGAAGGGGAAAAAAAGGCAGAATTGGTGAAACCAAAAGAAGCTTGTATGAAAAAAACTAGACAATAAAACCATGTGAGTATTTGTGTGTGTGTGTGTGTGTGTGTGTGTGTGTGATTACATTTACAAATTTCTTTCTTTCTGACCCACTTTTAAAAATCCTGTATTTTTGTATTTCCCATCTAACTCCTTCTCCCCATTACAAACTTGCTAGTAATATGATAGTTAACATAATTATTACAACCAGTCTAAATATGAGATGCTGGAAGGGGAGTAAAGGCTGAGGATGAAGGGTAACAAGCCTGTGAAATAGGAGGGAAGGCTGAGCCTGGAGGGGTCATCGGAGCCACTTGAGGCAGAAGTGGATCCCTTAGACTAAGCAACATTGTTAAAACCCACTTACTGCCTCTTCAGGATATTTCATGAGATGGGAGATAGAGAGGCACAGCCTGTTCAAATGACTTCAGCTGCCACAGTACACCTCTGGAGCTGGAATCTACTCCACAACCGGCCACGAGGGCTTCCAGGCATATTTAGATTACAGTTAAGGCATGCCAAAACACAGAAAACACAACACACAAGTTTTAGAAAGAGAAAAGGAACATGAACAGTGAAGGGGCAGAGATTAATACAATTTTTTAAAATTCACTAATTTTATCCCATTAATTTGAAAAGACTGATGAAAGAGATTAAAACCAATGAAAGCTACGAAATAGCTCAATGAATATGAACAGATTTGAATTTGAACACCTATTCCATTTTGAGTCTTCACATCTTTGCATGCATTTAAGTTTTTCTTCATCCCCATCTATCTAGTTTGACAGTTTTCTCAGAAGGGTCTTACAGAATTTTAATTCTGTTCTGGGATATCTTTAAGTTTGAATAATCGAGTGGTTGAAGGGATCACTCACAATAGCAACCAAAGCTACCAAATACCTACAGATTAGTTTACTAGAATAGCCAAGACACTCTTGGGAAACAAAGGGAATGGGAGCAATGTCGGTGGGCAGGAAGCTTACCAATCAGATATCAAAATCATTATAAAGCAACAATTCTTAAAAGTGTGGAATTGCAGCTCCATAAGGAACAACGGAACACTTGCAATGACAGGGAACACACTACAGGACTTCCCTGGTACAGGACTTTACCCAGTGGTAAAAAGATCTACCTGCCAATGCAGGGAACATGGGTTCGATCCCTGCTCTGGGAAGATTTTACATGTCGCAGGGCAACTAAGCCTGTGTGCCACAACTACTGAAGCTCATGCATCCTGGAGCCCATGCTCCATAATGAGAGAGGCCACCACAATGAGAGGCTTGCATAGAGCAGCTAGAGAAAGCCCCCACACAGCAACAAAGACCCAGTGCAGCAAAACCAAATAAGTAAAATTAAATTGAAAAAAAAAAAAACAGGGAACACACAACAGATAGAGGCAACAACTTGGATAAATTGCAGAGACAGTTTGCTGAGTGATTAAAGCCAATCTCAAACTCCGAGAGATAGTGAAAGACAGGGAAGCTCGAACATGCTGCAGTCCGTTGGGTCACAAAGAGTCAGACATGACTTAGCAACTGAACAACAATAACAAGAAAAGTTTCCTAGCTATGGGATTCCACCTACATGACCTTCTGGACAAGAAAAAATTGTGATAAAGAACAGACCAGTTGGCACTCAATTAGATGGGAGTGATTATGAAGGGGATGACATGCGGAAGGGAGTTATTCAGGGTGGTGGAAGTGTTTCCCAATTTCATATCCTGGTGGTGGTGATGGTTGCAAAAATACAAACGTATGTTAAAATTCATAGAACCATGCAGCCAGAAAAGGGAAATTTTACTATAGATGATTTTAAACTAAAATAAGCAAAGCAGTATATAGAGTGGGTAGTATTGTTTTAATAAAGAGAGGAATAAAACTAAAACCAGTCTAAGTGTTATGTAAGACTGTTATTATGTAAAAACAGCTTGTGGAGACATGGGTTGCACAACGGTGTGAATGTACTTAACACTACTGAACTGTACATTTAAAAATGTGAAGACAGTCAATTTTATGCTATGTGTATCTTACCATCATTTTTAAAATTGGCCCTAAATTGATAACTATGTTGATGGAAGACAGATATTTCATTTGTACCATTTTGGGCTTCCCTAAGGGCTCAGATGATAAAGAATCTGTCTGCAGTGGAGGAGACCCAGGTTCGGTCTCTGGGTCAGGAAGATCCCCTGGAGAAGGGAATGGAAACCCACTCCAGTATTCCTGTCTGGAGAATCCCATGGACAGAGGAGTCTGGCGGGCTACAATCCATGGAGGTGCAAAGTCGGCCATGACTGAGCGACTAACCCTTTCACTTTTTACCATTTACTACTTTTGTATACTTTAACATTTTCTATAACAAAATATTTATTTGTTTGGCTGCATCAGGTCTTAGTTGCGGCACTCAGTCTTCATTGAGGCGAGAGGGCTGCTCTCGATGTGGCACACAATCTTAATTGCCCCAAGGCATTTGGGATCTTAGTTCCCCAACCAGGGATTGAACCCACATCCCCTGCATTGGAAGACAGATTCTTAACAACTGGACCACCAGGGAAGTCCGACATTTTTCTTTCCTTAAAAATTTCTTTTCAAATTAGTGATGAAATACTAATAAAAGCATGGAGACATTTGAGTGAGTAAAAGTCATTCAGTTGTGTCCCTCTCTTTAGCCTGCCAGGCTCCTCTGTCCATGGAATTCTCCAGGCAAGAATGTTGGAGTGGGTTGCCATTTTCTTCTCCAGGGGATCTTCCCAACCCAGGGTTCCAACCCAGGTCTCCTCCATTGCAGGTGGCTTCCTTTCCATCTAAGCCACATTTGGCCTTTTGTTTCTAGAAAAAATTAATCTTACCCATATTTTTACACAGCTTTTGAACTGTGGTGTTGGAGAAGACTCTTGAGAGTCCCTTGGACTGCAAGGAAATCCAACCAGTCAATCCTAAAGGAAATCAATCCTGAACATTCATTGGAAGGACTGATGCTGAAGCTGAAACTCCAGTACTTTGGCCACCTCATGCAAAGAGCTGACTCATTAGAAAAGACCCTGATGCTGGGGAAGATTGAGGGCAGGAGGAGAAGGGGACAACAGAGGATGAGATGGTTGGATGGCATCACTGACTCAATGGACATGAGTTTAAGCAAGCTCTGGGAGGTGGTGATGGACAGGAAAGCCTGGCATGCTACAGTCCATGGGGTGGCAGAGTCAGACATGAATGAAAGCCTGAACAACAACAATCCATATTTTAAAACATTGGTTATATTGACATTTTTGTGTAAGAAAAATAAAAACATATAAGAACTAGAGAAAAGTCAGGAGAGTGAGATTACAACTCAGGTGTGGGGAAAGCCTTGCAAAACCTCAAAGAAAACCCAGACAACATAAAGGAGAAAAAGAGCCACGGATTTGGTAATATAAAAATTCAAACTTAAGTGTAGTTAAAAAAAAAAACCAAACTAAAGAAAAAACCATAAAGTTATTAGAAGTTAAACTGTAAACTTGAAAAGGTGATTTGTCACAGAACCCTGTCCCCTCAGGCTCATCATCCAGTTAAGGACGCTGCCTGGCCCGGGGGCCTCTGAGTTTGCTTCCTGTGAAGTAAGTCTTCCTTTTCAAGACTTTATCTTTGCTTTTCAACCTTCTAATTTAAGAGATAAGTGAGTTAATGATAATTGTGAAATCACTCAGTCCTGTTCGACTCTTTGTGACACCATGGACTGTAGTCTACTAGACTCCTCCATCTATGGGATTCTCCAGGCAAGAATACTGGAGTGGGTTGCCATTTCCTTCTCCAGGGGATCTTCCCAACCCAAGGACTGAACCCAAGGGTCTCCCGCATTGTAGGCAGATGCTTTACCATCTGAGCCATAGGGAAGTTGATAATTAGGGGACTGGGAAAAAAAAACCAAACAGATATAGTTTGTGGCTATCAGAGAGAGATACCCAGTTGCCCATTCATTATTGATCTTGGACCCAGAAGAACAAAAATGTCCCTAAACTAGGGCTACCCTGCTCAACCTCCCTGAGCCCCAGTTTCTCCATCTGTTAATGGAGCTGATGATGAAACCTCCCCATTAGAGAATTACTCTGATGGTTGCCAACATGGTAAGAACTAAGGAAATGTTCATTATTCATTATGACTGATGACCAGTTTATGGATGATCTGCGTAGAAGTCTATTTTCTTCTGTGGACGCTTTGGTGTTTCTTAAACACTGGACACCAACTAGGTGCTACTATTATAATCAAGAAGAGGTCATTTACAGTTTGTCTTTTTTTTTTTTTAAGAGGTGATGTTGAAGTTTAACTAATCTCTGAAGGAGAGATCAAGGAAGACCTTAGGATGCTTATGCTAGTCCTTAATCTTTGAGAGTGATGTTCCCTCCCTAAATTATTAATTTTGTATATATAATTTTACTTATTTCTTTATTTTGACTGTGTTGGGTCTTTGTTGCTGTGTGGGTTTTCATTAGTTGCTGTGAGCGGGGGCCACCCTTCCTTGCGGTGCACTGGCTTCTCATTGAGGTAGCGTCTCTTGTTGCAGAGAATGGGCTCTAGGGCATGAGAGCTCAGTAGCTGTAACACGTGGGCTCAGTAGCTGTAACACATGGGCTCAGCAGTTGTGGTTTCCTGGCTGTAGACCACAAGCTCAATAGTTGTAGTGCTCCAGCTTAGCTGCTCCGTGGCATATGGGATCCTCCTGGATCAGGGATCGAACCCATGTCCCCTGTATTGGTAGATGGATTCTTTACCACTGAGCCACCAAACTCCTCTCCCCAAACTCTTATCCCAGGTGGATGCAAGGATGACCCTGACACCAGTCCTCCCTGTGAGTGGCTCTACATGATGTTAAGTAAAGATGGGCAGAAAGTTTAATACAGCACAGGGTGATCTTAGGATGCAAGTGAGTACAGAAAGTTATAGTAGATGCTAATTATGACCTGAGTAGCTAGAGGTGACATGTGAGCCTAATTGAGTGAGCAGATTTCACTAAGTATGGGGGTTGAGGGTCTCAGAAGAGGGAACACATCTGAAAATGCACACAGGCATGGAAGGGCATGAGGAGTTGGGTGAAGCAAGATATCCAAATGATTTTTCCATGAGTAGGAGGGCCAGAAAGCTGGAATGGTCAGCTGAGAGTTGTCAAGTCCTTGAAGGAGAATAAAGTCATCCTACAGCCAAAAGGAGACAATAGGCAGATGGGCAGAGATGATGAGATCAGATCCTCATTTTAGGTAAAAATATAAAGACACTGAAACCGAGCAGGGATGGATTGGAGCAAAGTGAACTTTCATTCATTCAATTCCATAAATATTTGTTGGGATCACTTGGTATTTGTTTCCTATTGCTCCTGTAAGGAACTATCACAAACTCAGTGGCTTAAGATAATTAGTTCAGTTCAGTTCAATTCAGTCGCTCAGTCGTGTCCAACTCTTTGTGACCCCATGAATCGCAGCACGCCAGGCCTCCCTGTCCATCACCAACTCTCAGAGTTCACTCAGATGCGCGTCTATCGAGTAAATGATGCTATCCAGCCATCTCATCCTCTGTTGTCCCCTTCTCCTCCTGCCCCCAATCCCTCCCAGCATCAGCGTCTTTTCCAATGAGTCAACTCTTCCCATGAGGTGGCCAAAGTACTGGAGTTTCAGCTTCAGCCTCATTCCCTCCAAAGAAATCCCAGGGCTGATCTCCTTCAGAATGGACTGGTTGCTCAAGAGTCTTCTCCAATACCACAGTTCAAAAGCATCCATTCTTCAGCCCTCAGCTTTCTTCACAGTCCAACTCTCACATCCATACAGATTTCTTATTTTGCAGTTCTGGATATCAGAAATTTGAAGTAGGTTGCAATCAGGTCTGAAATACCTAAAATCAAGATGAGTGCAGGGGGTGCTTGAGGAGAATCCATTTCCTTGCCTTCCAATATCTAGAGGCCCTCTACTCCTGGCTCCTTCCTCCATCTTCACAGCCAACATCATCAACCCGAGTTCTTCTCTTTGACTCCCTTTCTTTCTGCCTCTCTTTCCCCCTTTAAGGTCCCTGTGATCCCATTGTGTCTATCCAGATAATTCAGAACAATCTTTCCATCTCAAGATCAATGAATTGGTAAACTTAATTCCATATGCAGTGTTAACTCCCCTTTGCCTTATAAGCTAATGTAGTCACAGGTTCTGCAGGTTGGGATGTGGATGTCTTTGCAGGGGGTGAATTATTCTGCCAACCACACTCTCTATGTATTAGGGGTGTGTTAGGTTTTGAGGATTGGAATGAAAACTGACCTTTTCCAGTCCTGTGGTCACTGCTGAGTTTTCCAAATTTGCTGGCATATTGAGTGCAGCACTTTCACAGCATCATCTTTCAGGATTTGAAATAGCTCAACTGGAATTCCATCACCTCCACTAGCTTTGTTCGTAGTGATGCTTTCTAAGGCCCACTTGACTTCACATTCCAGGATGTCTGGCTCTAGGTGAGTGATCACACCATCGTGATTATCTGGGTCACGAAGATCTTTTTTTGTACAGTTCTTCTGTGTTTTCTTGCCATCTCTTCTTAATGTCTTCTGCTTCTGTCAGATCCATACCATTCCTGTCCTTTATCGAGACCATCTTTGCATGAAATGTTCCCTTGGTATCTCTAATTTTCTTGAAGAGATCTCTAGTCTTTCCTTTCTGTTGTTTTCCTCTGTTTCTTTGCATTGATCACTGAGGAAGGGTTTCTTATCTCTCCTTTGGAACTCTATTCTTTGGAACTCTGCATTCAAATGGGAATATCTTTCCTTTTCTCCTTTGCTTTTTGCTTCTCTTCTTTTCAACAGCTATTTGTAAGGCCTCACCAGACAGCCATTTTGCTTTTTTTGCACTTCTTTTCCATGAGGATGGTCTTGATCCCTGTCTCCTATACAATGTCATGAACTTCCATCCATAATCAGGTACTCTGTCAATCAGATCTAGTCCCTTAAATCTATTTCTCACTTCCACTGTATAATCGTAAGGGATTTGATTTAGGTCATACCTGAATGGTCTAGTGGTTTTCCCTATTTTCTTCAATTTAAGAAAGGCAATGCCAAAGAATGCTCAAAGAACTTCCATAATCAGGTACTCTGTCAATCAGATCTAGTCCCTTAAATCTATTTCTCACTTCCACTGTATAATCGTAAGGGATTTGATTTAGGTCATACCTGAATGGTCTAGTGGTTTTCCCTATTTTCTTCAATTTAAGAAAGGCAATGCCAAAGAATGCTCAAAGAACCACACAGTTGCACTCATCTCACACGCTAATAAAGTAATGTTCAAAATTCTTCAAGCCAGGCTTCAGCAATAAGTGAACCATGAATTTCCAGATGTTCAAGCTGGTTTTAGGAAAGGCAGAGGAACCAGAGATCAAATTGCCAACATCCACTGGATCATGGAAAAAGCAAGAGAGTTCCAGAAAAACATCTATTTCTGCTTTATTGACTATGTATGCCAAAGCTTTGACTGTGTCGGTCACAATAAACTGTGGAAAATTCTGAAAGAGATGGGAATACCAGACCACCTGACCTGCCTCTTGAGAAACCTATATGCAGGTCAGGAAGCAACAGTTCGAACTGGACATGGAACAACAGACTGGTTCCAAGTAGGAAAAGGAGTACGACAAGGCTGTATATTGTCACCCTGCTTATTTAACTTCTATGCAGAGTACATCATGAGAAATGCTGGGCTGGAGGAAGCACAAGCTGGAATCAAGATTGCCAGGAGAAATATCAATAGCCTCAGGTATGCAGATGACACCACCCTTATGGCAGAAAGTGAAGAGGAACTAAAAAGCCTCTTGATGATAGTGAAATAGGAGAGTGAAAAAGTTGGCTTAAAGCTCAACATTCAGAAAACTTAGATCATGGCATCTGGTCCCATCACTTCATGGGAAATAGATGGGGAAACAGTGGAAACAGTGGCAGACTTTATTTTGGGGGGATCTGTAGGTCTGTTCACAGCATGTCATCCCTCAGAGCAAATAATGAGAGCAAGAGGGTGAATGAGATCTCAGAATGGAAGCCTCAGTCCTTTGAACCTATCCCAGAAATGATGCAGGTGGTGATTTCAGCCATGAAGTCAAAAGATGCTTACTCCTTGGAAGGAAAGTTATGACCAACCTAGACAGCATATTCAAAAGCAGAGATATTACTTTGCCAACAAATGTCCATCTAGTCAAGGCTATGGTTTTTCCAGTGGTCATGTATGGATGTGAGAGTTGGACTGTGAAGAAAGCTGAGCACTGAAGAATTGATGCTTTTGAACTGTGGTGTTGGAGAAGACTCTTGAGAGTCCCTTGGACTGCAAGGAGATCCAACCAGTCCATTTTGAGGGAGATCAGTCCTGGGTGTTCATTGGAAGGACTGATGCTGAGGCTGAAACTCCAATATTTTGGCCACCTCATGCAAAGAGTTGACTCATTGGAAAAGACTCTGATGCTGGGAGGGATTGGGGGCAGGAGGAGAAGGGGACGACAGAGGTGAGATGGCTGGATGACACCACCAACTCGATGGACGTGAGTCTGAGTGAACTCCGAGAGTTGGTGATGGACATGGAGGCCTGGCGTGTGATTTATAGGGTCGCAAAGATTCAGACACGACTGAGCAACTGAACTGAATGGAGGTTTTGGGGACACTGGAGAAGGAAATGGCAACCCACTGCAGCATTCTTGCCCAGAGAATCCCATGGACAGAGGAGCCTGGTGGGCTGCTGTCCATAGGGTTGCACAGAGAGTTGGACACGACTGAAACGACTTAGCAACAGCAGCAGCAGCAGGTTTTGGAGACACAGATAACGAATGTTCCTGACATCATAAAGCTTCTGTTTTACTATAGATAGATAATTTACAGATAAACACGCAAATGCTTTTTAAAGATAATTTCAGAGTGTTACATGTTCTGTGTGAAATAAAATAGAAATATGAAACAGGATGCTCAGAGATGGCTTCTCTAAGGTGACATTTAATCTGAGACCTGATGAGATGGTGCCAGGTATGGGAAGATCCAACTGGACTGTTCCCAGCAGTGGGAATGGCAGGCACAATGGTCCTGAGGCAGGAGAGGACCATTGCAATAGTTCAAGAGCAGGAGGGCAGCTGGAGCCATCACAAAGAAGGAAAGTCTATAGGACTCAGCACCTGATGAAGCATGTTATGTGAAGTGAGGGAACCGGCATTAATTATCTAGACTTAACATAACAAATACCCCAAACCCTGGTGACTTAGAACAGCAGGGTTTATTGCCTCACATTTTATGAAGGTTGGGAGTCCAGGAGCAGTTTAGGTAGGTGTCTCTGGATCAGTCTCTCTTGGAGGTTACAATCAAGCAATTGGCCACGGCTATAGTTTCTGAAGGCTCAACTGGGGCTTAGCTCATTCACATGGCAGTTGGTAGGCAGCTTCAGTTCCTCAAAATGTGGTCCTCTCTGTAGGTCTGTTCACAGCATGTCTTCCCTCAGAGCAAGTAATAAGAGCAAGAGGGTGAATGAGAGCTCAGAATGGAAGCTCAGTCCTTTGAACCTATCCCAGAAATGACGTGCTATCATATTCTGCCATATGCAATTATCTACAGAGCTGTGTTCCTATTGATGCTGCAACAAGCTGCTACAAGCTTCGAGGCTTTAAACAGCACAGGTTTATTATCTTACGTTCTCCAAATCAGAAGTCTGAAATGGGTCTCACTTGGCTACTATTTAAGATGTGTCAAGAAGGCAGGGTTCCTTTCGGAGACCTTAGGGGAAAATCCATTTGCCTGCCTTTCTCAGTCTCCAGAGACACCTGCATTCCTTGGCTCCTGCTTCCTTCCATTTTCAAATCCAGCAATGCCTGGTTGAAGCCATTCCTCTAGTTCTGACTCTTCTGCATTCTTCTTCTGCGTTTAAATTCATGTTGATATACGGCAAAATCCATCACGATATTGTAAAGTAATTATCCTCCAATCAAAATAAATTAATTAATTGGAAAAAAGAACACCTGTGGTTACACTGGGGGCTTTCCAGGTGGGGCTAGTGGTAGAGAACCCATCTGCCAATGAAAGAGACATAAGAGAGGCAGGTTCAGTCCCTGGGTTGGGAAGATCCCTTGGAGGAGGGCATGGTAACCCACTCCAGTATTCTTGCCTGGAGAATCCCATGGACAGAGGAGCCTGGCGGGCTATGGCCCATAGGGTCACAAAGAGTCAGACATGACTGAAGTGACTTAGTACACATGCCCGCACATGATTACATTGGGCCCATCCAGATAATCCAGGATAATCTCCCCATCTCTAGGTCAATTAATTAATAACCTTAATTCCATTTACAACCTTAACTTTTCCTTTCCATGTAACCTAAATCCTTTGACTGTGTGGATCATAAAATACTGTGGAAAATTCTTAAAGAGGTGGGAGTACCAGACCACCTTACCTGTCTCATGAGAAGCTTGTATGCAGGTCAAGACACAACAGTTAGAACCTTACATGGAACAACAGATTCCAAATTGGGAAAGGATATTGGGAAATATACAACAAGGCTGTATATTGTCATCCCCTTATTTAACTTATGGGCAGACTATATCATGTGAAATGCCAGGCTAGATGAATCACAAACTGAAATCAAGATTGCCAAGAGAAATATCAATAATCTCAGATAATCGGCATCCATTCTAATGGCAGAAAGTAAAGAGGAACTAAAGAGCTGGCTTAAAAGTCAACATTTACAAAACTAAGATCACGGCATCTAGTCCCATCACTTCATGGCAAATAGAAGGGGGAAAAGTGAAAGCAGTGAAAGATTTTATTTTGAGAGGGCTCCAAAATCACTGCAGGTAGTGGCAGCAGTCATGAAATTAAGACACTTGCTCCTTGGAAGAAAAGCTATGACAAACTCAGCATATTTAAAAGCAGAGACATCACTTTGCCAACAAAGGTCCATGTAGTCAAAGCTATGATTTTTCCAGTAGTCATGTACAGATGTGAGAGCTGGATCATAAAGAAGGCTGAGCAATAAAGAATTGATGTTTTCAAATTGTGGTGCTGGAGAAAACTCTTCAGAGTCCTTTGGACTGCAAGGAGATCAAAACAGTCAATCCTAAAGAAAATCAACCTGAATATTCATTGGAAAGACTGATACTGAAGCTGAAACTCCAATACTGTGGCCACTTTATGTGAAGAGCTGACTCACTGGAAAAAACTCTGATACTGAGAAAGACTAAGGACAAGAGAAGCAGACAGCAGAGGATGAGATGGTTAGATAGCATCACTGACTCAATGAACATGAATCTGAGCAAACTCCAGGAGATAATGGAGGACGGAGGAGCCTGGTGTGCCACAGTCCACGCAGTCGCAGAGAGTTGGACACAACTTAGTGGCTAAACAATAACATATTCACAGGTTGCAGGGGTTAGGACATGAAATCTTTGGAGGCCGTTACTCTGCCAACCACTCAGACCAGTCATGGTAAATATGGGAGAAAACCCCCCAAGGACAGGAAGAGCAGGAGGCCTGGATGACTGGGGGCCTTCCACAATGCCCTGTGGATTTCCAGTTTGAGCCACTGGTTGAGCAGATGATAAAGCCTGGCCTCAGACACCACTGGAAATTAAAGGTCAATTTGTTTTCTAGTCCTTTGTATGGTCATGTCGCAATGATGTGTCCCTATCTTCTTGTTCAGCAGCTGGGCCAAGTTTCCCTTCAGAGAAAGATCTCAAGGTGCTGGGAATATGGAGGGGGTGGGGGTGAGATTCCAATTTTATCAAATTGCCCCATGTTCATCTGTCACTCTCATTACACCTGGCTTCTTAAAGTCAAAGACAACAGGAAAAGTCCTAATGTGACATTGCTCTTCCCGTCTCCTCTTAATCCCCTCTCCCACAAAGCAAGTAAATCCAACCTTTATTCCACACAGTGGACAAAACAAAATATAACACAGAAAGCAAGGAGCATTGATGTTTGGACAACCAAAGAGTGAGGGTTAAGGGTGCTCATTTCAAGGTGACGTGCTCTGGGTGTCTGATTTCTCAACTTCATTCCATCCCTGGTATCATTATGAGATCTGTCCTCATGCTAAGAGACTAAAGCAATGTTTTCCATGGTCACCCTCCATTTACACACCATATCATCCAGCTGTATTTTCAGCAGGAGGTTTCTGATTATGCAATAAGCATTGTAGGATATGAAAACAGCTCAGGCAGCAGGCAAGGTCATCCTAAGGTGATTCGCATGCTAAAACTAGTCGCAGGCAGCTTCTGGGCTGTTTGGTCCATATCTGGGCCCCAGGTATCCTCTCTGCTCCAAAAAAAAAAAAAACTGAAATAAGTCCAGGATTCCTGGACTTATTGATACTCTCCTTTCAATACCCTCCAACTGATCCTACATCAATAACCAAGACCTGTTGCTTTAGTTCCCTGGACAGCCCTAGAGTCTGTCTTCTCTCCATCCTCAGCGTTACCACCCTCTCCCAGATGCCACTCTCTGGCTCCTGGACTCCAGCAAGATCTTCCTCGTTAGTGCTCCCACATCCTCTTTACCCCTTCTCAATACATTTCTCTTCACAGCCTAAAGATACATATTTTTTACATTCTCTTTTTATTGAATATAGTGGTTTGTTTTGGCTGTGCTGGGTCTTCATGGTTATGCCAGACTTTCTCTGTTTGCAGAGAGAGGAAGCGCCTCTCTAGTGGTGATGCGTACACAGGCTTTTCATCGCAATGCTTTCTCTTGCTGTGGAGCAATGGCTCTAGGCATGCGGGCTGCAGTAGTTGCAACTCTCAGGCTCAGTAGTTGTGGTGCATGGGCTTTGTTGCTCCGTGGCATGGGGGATCTCCCAGACCAGGGATCGAACCCCTATCCCCTGCATTGGCAGGAAGATTCTTTACTGCTGAGCCACCAGGGAAGCCCCTGAAGAATAGTTGATGTACAATGTTGTACTGATTTCTGCTGTACAGCAAAGTGACTCAGTTATACACATGTATACATTCATTTTTATATTTTTTTCCATTATGGCTTATCCCAGGAGATTGGATATATCTCCCCGTGCAATACAGTAGGACTTTGTTGCTTATCCATTCTATATATAATAGTTTGCATCTGCTAATCCCAAACTCCCACTCCATCTCTTCCTCTCCTCTACCTCCTTGGCAACCACAAGTCCGTCATCTATGTCTGTGAGGCTGTGTCTGTTTTGCAGATGGGTTCATTTTGTGCTGTTTTTTTCCCACAAATCAAGCTCTGTTGGGAATACAATAATACTCATTTGTTTACGCATTGTCTGTGACTGACTGCTTTCACACTGCAATGGCAGAGTGGAGTCGCTGTCACAGATACCAGATGACCCAAAACCTAAAATATTATTTGCTGGTCATTTATAGAAAAAGTTTGCTGACACTTTCACAGACTGTAATCTCTGTTAGAATCAACTTTATATTTGTACACAGTTGCTGTGAGGTTCAAGACCATGTCTGTTTTGTTCATGGTCAAGGCTGTTGAACTGATTGTAACCCACATGTCCTGGCAAATAGCTGTCAAAACAAGGGAAGCAAAAAGCAAAGGAGAAAAGGAAAGATATACCCATTTGAATGCAGAGTTCCAAAGAATAGCAAAGAGAGATAAGAAAGCCTCCTCAGTGATCAATGCTAAGAAATAGAGGAAAGGAACAGAATGAGAAAGACTAGAAATCTCTTCAAGAAAGTTAGAGACACCAAGGGAACATTTCATGCAAAGATGGGCTTGATAAAGGACAGAAATGGTATGGACCTAACAGAAGCAGAAGATATTAAGAAGAAGTGGCAAGAATACACAGAAGAACTGTACAAAAAATATCTTTATGACCCAGATAATCAATGGTGTGATCACTCACCTGGAGCCAGACATCCTGAAATGTGAAGTCAAGTGGGCCTTAGAAAGCATCATTATGAACAAAGCTAGTGGAGGTGATGGAATTCCAGTTGAGCTATTTCAAATCCTGGAGATGATGTTGTGAAAGTGCTGCACTCAGTATGCCAGTAAATTTGGAAAACTCAGCAGTGGCCACAGGACTGGAAAAGATCAATTTTCATTCCAATCCCAAAGAAACGCAATGCCAAAGAATGCTCAAACTACCGCACAGTTGCACTCATCTCACACACTAGCAAAGTAATGCTCAAAATTCTCCAAGCCAGGCTTCAGCAATACATGAACCATGAACATCCAGATGTTCAAGCTGGTTTTAGAAAGAGCAGTGGAACCAAAGATCAAATTGCCAACATCCGTTGGATCATTGAAAAAGCAAGGGAGTTCTAGAAAAACATCTATTCCTGCTTTATTGACTATGCCAAAGCCTTTGAATGTGGAACTGTAAAATTCTAAAAGAGATGAGAATACCAGATCACCTGACCTGCCTCTTGAGAAACCTATATGCAGGTCAGGAAGCAACAGTTCAAACTGGACATGGAACAACAGACTGGTTTCCAAACAGGAAAAGGAGTACATCAAGGCTCTATATTGTCACCCTGCTTATTTAACGTATATGCAGAGTACATCATGAGAAAAGCTGGGCTGGAGGAAGCACAAGCTGGAATCAAGATTGCTGGGAGAAATATCAATATGCAGATATGATATGCAGATGACACCTCAGATATGCAGATGATACCACGCTTATGGAGAAAGTGAAGAGGAACTAAAGAGCATCTTGATGAAAGTGAAAGAGGAGAGTGAAAACATTGGCTTAAAGCTCAACATTCAGAAAACTAAGATCATGGCAACCAGTCCCATCACTTCATAGGAAATAGATGGGGTGGTGTTGGAGAAGACTCTTGAGAGTCCCTTGGACTGCAAAGAGGCACAACCAGTCCATCCTAAAGGAGATCAGTTCTGGGTGTTCACTGGGAGGACTGATGCTGAAGCTGAAACTCCAATACTTTGGCCACCAGATGCAAAGAGCTGACTCATTGGGAAAGACCCTGATGCTGGGAAAGATTGAGGGCAGGAGGAGAAGGGGATGACAGAGGATGAGATGGTTGGATGGCATCATCGACTCAATGGACATGGGTTTGGGTGAACTCCAGGAGTTGGTGATGGACAGAAAGGCCTGGCGTGCTGCAGTTCATGGGGTGGCAAAGAGTCAGACACGACTGAGTGACTGAACTGAACTGAACTGTCCTGGCATTCTCCACCTTCCATTAATAGTTGTATTACAATTGTTTGAGCTCTTCTCCTAGTTGATCCACTGGAGTTGCAGCCTTATACCAGGCTGCCCTTCCCAGGTATTTTTTGGGAATGTTTCCAAGTTCCCGACATCTGTGCTAAGGATCTTCTTCTGGGCTCCTGCTCCTAAGTTGTCTGTTGAACATCTCTTATCACCTTAGCCCTACAGCATTTACTGGGAGCCTGGAGGCTTCACAGGAATTCTGTCCCAGGGGTGGCAACTCTCTGGTTCAGAACTTGGGGAACTTTTTTCCTTTATGCTTAGTCTGTTTTCACTTCCTCAAAGCGAGCCTCATGCAGAGGCCTTTCTCCCAGAATTTCAGGCCAGACTTCCTAATATGAAGAGGCTGTTTCAACACCTCAACTCAGCAGGCCCCATTTATCCCACATTTTAGATTGCACATGTGAGGAATGTCATATGGCATTTGCCTTTCTCTTTCTGACTTACTTCACTTAGTATGAATCTCTAGTTGCATCCAGTTGCTGCATGTTATTTTTTATGGCTGAGTAGTATTCCATTGTATTTCCAGCTGTGCTGGGTCTTTGTTGCTGTGCATGGGCTTTCTCTGGTTGTGGTGAGTGAGACCTACTCTCTAGCTATGGTGCATAGGCTTCTCATTGCAGTGGCTTCTTTTTTTGCCGAGCACAGGCTCTAGGGTGCATGAGCTTCAAGTTGTGGCACATGGGCTTAGTTGCCCCATGGCTTGTGGAATCTTCCTGGACCAGGGATTAAACCCGTGTCCCCTGCGTTGGCAGGCAGATTCTCAACCACCAGACCACCAGGGAAGTCCTGTACTACATCTTCTTTATCCATTCACCATAAGGTTGTTTCCATATCTTGGCTATTGTGAATAGTGCTACTATGAACAGAGGGGTGCATGTATCCTTTTGAATTATAATTTTGTCTGGATATATGCCCAGGATTGGAATTGCTGAATCATATGGTAGCTCTATTTTTAGTTTTCTGAGGAGACACCATACTATTTTCCAAAGTGGCTGCACCACCAATTTATACTCCTACCAACAGTATGGGAGGGCTCCTTTTCCCCCACACTCTCCGGCATTTATTATTTGTACACTTTTTTAATGATAGTCTTCTGACCAGTGTGAGGTGGTACCTCACTGTAGTTTTGATTTGCATTTCTCTAAGAATTATTAATGTTAACCATCTTTTTATGTGCCTACTGGCCATCTGTATGCCTTCCTTGGAGAAATGTTCATTAAGGTCTTATGCCCTTTTTTTTTATTGTGTTGTTTGTTTTGTTGTTGTTGAGTTGAATGAGTTGTTTTGTGTTTTGCAAATAAACCTTTATCAGTCATATTATTTACAAATATTTTCTCCCATTTTGTAGGTTGTCTTTTTTTAATGGTTTCCTTTGGTGGGCAAAATCTTGAATGTTTGATTATATTCCATTTGTTTATTTTTGTTTTGATTTCTACTGCTTTGGGAAATTGACCTAAGGAAACATTGGTAGGATTTATGTCAGAAAATGGTTTGTCTTGCTCTCTTCTGGTAACTTCTGAGTTACCAGAGTTTTATAGTGTCATCTCTTATGTTTAAGTCTTTAAGCCATTTGGAGTTTCTTCTTGTGCATTGCGTGAGGATGTGGTCTGACTTCATTGATTTACTTGCAGCTGTCCAACTTTCCCAGTACCATTTGCTGAAGAGGCTGCTTTGTCCCATTTTTGTATTTTTGCCTCCTTTGTCAAAGAGGGGTGGGGTTAAGAAGAGGCATGACCAGATCTGTGTTTTCAAAAAATCTTTGATAGACCAGGGTGTGTTGGTTTATTTTGGGCTAATATGTTCCATTGATTCTTATGGATCAGAATCAATAGAAAGATCTTTTGATCTTTCCACTGGCCATTATGCCTCTCCTTACCCCTCCTATCCCCCAAACATAATGCCTTTCCATTGTTCTTGATTTAAAGCCTAAATCCTCACCCAGCTGTAGGAGACTCTTTATAGCTGGATCACTTTTTACTTTACTCTCTGTACTTGATTCACAGGGGCCTTCTGTGTAGTGAACATTCCACGCTTTCCCTCTTCCAAACCACCTCAGGACTCTCTGTCTTGCCTGAGTTCTTCCTCTGGTCTCTGAAACTCCTCACCTACTTCCCTCCCTCCCCTTTCCTCCACCCCCCAGCAGTTACCAGACAATGGCTGATGAGAGTCTGAGTGTAAATGCCCAATGTTCCTCACCTGAGTGAATCATTCTGACATGTCTCTGGTGTGTCATTGTCTCCTAGTGTGCCCCAGCAGGATTAAACCCACAGGAGGCACTGGCTTGAGTGTTAATTTTCTATGTCTATTTGCCTAGGGGTTACCATGGCAGGGAAAAGCCAATTCTGATTCCATGCTTGGGAACTTTCCAAAGTTTCTTTGACTTGCTTTTCTGTTGCTGTTGTTATTATAATCATACATAATGACCTGTCTTAACCGTGTATGTAAGTCAAGAAGCAATAGTTAGAACTGGACATGGAACAAGGGACTGGTTCAAAGTTGGGAAAGGAGTACATCAAGGCGTATATTGTCACCCTGTTTATTTAACTTCTATGCAGAAAATATCATGTAAAACACCAGGCTGGATGAATCACAAGCTGGAATCAAGATTTCCAGGAGAAACATCAATAACATCAGATATACAGATGATACCACCCTAATGGCAGAAAGCAAAAAGGAACTAAAGAGCCTCTTGACAAAGGTGAAATAAAGGAGTGAAAAACTTGGCTTAAAACTCAAGATTCAAAAACTAAGATCATGGCATCTGGTCCCATTGCTTCATGGCAAACAAATGGGGGGAAAATGTAAGCAGAGATAGACTTTATTTTCTTGGGCTCCAAAATCACTGTGGATAGTGACAATAGCCATGGAATTCAGAAACACTTGCTCCTTGGAAGAAAAGCTATGTCAAACGTAGACAGTGTATTAGAAAGCAAAGACATCATTTTGCCAACAATTTTCATATACTTGAAGCTATGGTTTTTCCAATAGTTAGGTACAGATGTGAGAGTTGGACAATAAAAAAGGCTGAGCACTGAAGAGTTGATGCCTTCAAACTGGTGCTGGAGAAGGCTCTTGAGAGTCCCTTGGACTGCAAGGAGATCAAACCAGTCAATCCTAAAGAAAATCAACTCTGAATATTCATTAGAAGGATTGATTCTGAAGCTGAAGCTCCAATACTTTGGCTGCCTGATGCAAAGAGCTAATTGGAAAAAAAACAAAAACAAAAAACTGATGCTGAGAAAGACTGAGGGCAGGAGGAGAAGGGGGGATGACAGAGAATAAGTTGGTTGGATGATATCATTGACTCCATGGACATGAGTTTGAGCAAACTCCTGGAGATAGTGAAGGACAGGGAAGCCTGGCATGTTGCAGTTCATAGGGTCGCAAAAGAATCGGACACACAGTTTAGCCCCTGAACAACAACAACAACAACAAAGGATCCTGCCCCTCTGCCTGACTGTTAAACTAAAGTGCCTTTGTTCAGTTCATAAAGAGATAATCTGACCCTGCCCACCTGTGAATGGCTACAAAAAAGAAGAGATAAAACATCCCTTTCCAAAGGCCGGCCTTTTCCAGAGATGTTTTACAAGACTGAAGACCCTTTTTACTTTACTTCCTCACTGTCTCAACCTTTCTATTCTGCCTCTCCATCTCTATTCTGCCTTTGGACTTCAGTTCCTCATTATTTCTCTCTCTCTGGCTCCATAAAAGAGTCTGACATCCAGATCCCAGTAAGATAGTTACTTTGAGGCATTAGTCTGCCATCTTCTCAATCAGCCAGCTTCCTGAATAGTCATATTCCTTGTCTCAAGATCTCATCTCTTGGATTCATTGGCCTGTCACATAGCCAGCAGAGCAAGCTTAGACCTGGTAACAGTATTACCCAGTTATTCCACCAAATACTAACCAAAATGTGACTGTATTTGGTAGATGTGACTAACATCTATAGTCAGTTGACTTTAAGTAAAGGAGATAACACTCAGTAATATGGATGGGCTTCCATCAGTTCAAGGCCTGGAGTAAAATCTGAGTTTCTCAAAGGAGAAATTCTGCCTTAAGATTGCATCAGCTCTAGCCTGAGTCTCCAACCTGCCAGCCTACTCTACAGGTTTCAGATTTGCCAGCCCTCATGTTCATGTGGGTTTTAATTCCTTAATATAAATATCTCAATATATCTATGCATGTGTGTATCCATCCATCCATCTACGCATGCATTTGACTACCCATCCATATCTCTCATTTATCTATTTACCCACCCATATCTATATATCTACTGACCTATCCCCTGCATGTTCAGTTTCTCTGGACACCCTACCCTGGAGCAAGACTGTCCCCTTAATTGGCTCCCCCATCTCATTTTCCTGTTTCCCTCCTCTTCCAAATAAATACCTTGCACAGGAATTCTCTTCTCAGGGCCTACTTCTGAGGACACTCACTCTAGGAACTTTTTTCACTTTCTTAATGGTGTCACACAGGGTGACCAAACTGTTCTAGTTTGCCCAGAACTTTCCCAGCACTAGCCCTGAAATCCTGTGTCCCAGGACCCACTGCCCCACCATCCCTGTGAACAAGGACAGGTCACCCAAGACTGTTGCAGTTTTAAAACTGAAAATCTGGTGCCTAAAACCCACCATATCCACTCAATCTTGAGCAAGCAGGGGATAGCCAATAACAGGGCACATGGGCTCCAGAAGTGAAGCCTCTACACCAACTGGTCCTTCTGCCTGGAAAGCCTTCCCCCAGTTCCTGGTTAATTCTACTGATCACCCTTTCAGATCTCACCCACATGTCATTTCCTCAAGGAGACTGTCTCAGACCCCCCAAGCCTGGCCCACATCTCCCTGTTAAAATACTCTGAGCACCACGAACGTCTCCCTCATAGAATTTCCACATGGTTATAATTTTACACTCGTGGGTATAATACTAATGTCTGTCTCATACACTAGAGTGTGCAGTATGGTGGAGGAAGCTTGTTCCAGGTTCTCTTCTGTGATGGCCAATCACAGAAGAGGGAATACAGGAGAGGCTCAGGAAAACAGTTGATTCTGTACCAGATCCTAGAAACAGGGCCACTGGGGAAAACCCAGTATGGTCAGCAGGCAGAAAGCAGGAGCAAGGAGAAAGCATGACCGGGATGATCTAGGCTGAATAATTTCAGCAGGCTCTTAGCTATAGGGGTGGCCCTGAGTTACCCGGTATCTGACTCTGGGATGATTAAGATCTGAAATATGACTTCTGGAATAATAATATCTGGAATATTACATGGTGTGGGGGCCAGAGAGAGCAGCCAGGCTCTGGATGGGTTCGTTTGTATGTGAAAGACTGAGCCTCTTTCTGTCTCTAATTGGCTCTGCCCAGAAAGGGCAATCTCTCCTCAGCCAGACTCTCTCTCTCTCTCTCTCTCTCTTTTTTAATGTTTATTTATTTGGCTGTGCCAGGTCTTTAATTGCATCATGTGGGATCTTTGATCTTCATTGCGGCATGTGGGATCTAGTTCCCTGACCAGGGATCAAACCCGGACCCTCTGCATTGGGAGTGAGGAGTCTTAGCCACTGGACCACCAGGGAAGTCCCAGACTTTTTCTAGATGTCAAAACATCATAATATACAGAAAATTTTAAATATAGATGATGAAATCTGTATTAGAGGTTACTTTCCATTGATTCCTGGCCCACAGCAGGCATGTCAAAGAGATTTATTGAATGAATGGATTTTCAGGACAGTGAAGGTCTGTCCCATTTACCTTCCTTCCCTTGGTTGTCCTATGGAGGGTGTTCATGACCTGGATGGAGAAATGAATTCAGAAGAGGAAACATAGGAAAGACCCTAGGAAGCAAAAAGTTCAGATACACTAAAGGAGGAATTGAGTGTTTTCAAAATTCTTTGCTGTTACACAGGTGATATGTTCAGATTAACAAAATAGAGAATACTAAAGTTGCATGTAATTTAACAACTGAAGACATCTGAATAATGCCTGTTCCTGAATTAATAGTGTTATAACAGTGAGTAAGATGTTATTGTGGGGGAAGCTGGGTGAAAAGCACATGGGGTCTCCCTGTGTGAGTCTTAAACTATTTCAAAATAAAAAGTTATAATTAAAAATTCCTTGTAATCCTACCACCCAAAGATAACGACATTAACATTTTATCACTTTTTCTTCCAGATGCTTTTTATGCATATGTATTTGTGCTTTGTAAATTATATTTTATCACGCTGTTCCTCACACCCACACCCTGTTTGATCACAGTGATTCTTAACTCGGGTTGCATATTACAGTCACCTGGTAAAACTTAAAAAGATACTGGTGGGGACTTGCCTGGCGGTCCAGTGGCTAAGACTTCACACCCACAATGCAGGAGGCTCAGGATGGATCCCTGGTCAGGGAACTAGATCCCTCATGCCGCAACCAAGACTCAGAGCAGTCAAACAAATTTAGTTAAATAAATATATTTTTAAAAGACATTGGTGACTTACTTTCAGAGTGAACTCCTTCTCTCTATTCCTCCCACAAAGTGTAATTAAAGACTCTGGACATTATATATAATACAAATACGGGAAGACTCTGCCAGGTGGAGAGAAGGAAGCAGACAGAGGGACATTGGGATCAGAGACACAGTGTTGAAATCCTTGAGTTTTCTTTCTGCCTCCTACATCCAAGACGTGAAGCTGAGGAATCTTGAACCTGAAAATGTGAACAGGCACACAACCAAACATGTACCAAAAGCCAGTAGAGGAACAGCTTACTGCCTGTCTGTCCATTTCTCTCTCTTTTCCCACTTTGCCCCTACCTCCCTGGCTCTGCTTCCAACATCATATCTGCTCCTCTAATTCTGATCCTCCAGCATTCCTCTTGTAAGTAGGACTTTTGTGATTGATTACATTAAGCCCACCCAGATAATCCAGGATAATCGCTCCCTGTCAAGGTCCTTAACTTAATCACATCTGCAAAATCCCTTTTGCCACATAAGTCAAGGTTCATGGATTCTAGGAGTCAGGATGTGAACATCTTTGCTGGTGAGGGGGATAGGGAGCCATTATGTAGCCTGCTCCACAGCAGAGGGAGTAAAAGTTAAATCCCTCTCTCCCCTTCCCAACTCTGGCCAAGACTCTACTGTTATCCCACCCCACACTGTGCTATTTCCAGTTTCTGAAATGTTCTTATAAAAATGTTCTCATGCAAACTCCAGTGTATCTATATCTTTTTTTATTTTTTCATATTCCCTGTTTTCTATCCCCAACTTCCTTTTGCTAACAACATAACTTGGTGATTGCCCCATTGCCAGAGCCTCAGCTTGTCGCAAAGAAAGTTCCAGGGCTTGAGAAGAAATCCACTCCAGCAAACGCAAAGGTGACATCCAGAAGGCAGACGACAGCAGGCATGAGAAAATCAGTGTCCAGGATCCTAACAGGTGGGTGGAGACCCAGGCTTGGGAGCTGTGGCAATATTGGGAAATCAGAGGGGGAGCGGGTGGTTCGCTTCAGGAGCTGTGTCATCAGGGAGTCCCAGCTATTGAACTGGTTCAAAGGCAGGTCCTGAGTATTAGGAAAGGACTGGGGAGGTGAAGGAGGAATCCCAGTCGTGGGCAAGTTACCAAAATAGGCACCCAGGGAAAGAGAATTCAACAGCCACAAGCAATTCCACAAATATTTATTTAGTGGCTGTGACACTCCAGGTGCTGAGCTGAATGCCCATTCATACTTAAGACAGGCCTAATCCATCCCTATTCTCCCACGGGTGAAGACGCAGACAGGTGAGAGGCTGTTGTTATTTAATATGATAAGTGCTGTGGTGGGAGGTAAAAAAATGATATGGGAGAATGGGGGTGGGATAGGGGAGGGAAGAACAATTCATTTAAATATATTTGTCAGGGCAGGCTAACTGCTATTTAACAAACCAGCAAGTCTCAGTGACTTAACACAATAAAGTTTATTTCTCATGTTATAATCCCATGCTGGTTGGGGAGAAGGCTGGTGGGACTCTGCTCCACACAGTCATTCAGGGACCCAGGTTCTTTCTATCTAATGGCTCCACTGCCCTCTCCCAGGGTGTCAGAGTTCTCCATAGGGTTCCTTGCATCCACTAGGCAGAGGAGGGAAATGGAAACTGTGGAGAATGACATGGGAGGTTTTGGGATATGCTTTAAGCCTTGAATGCTGTGCTGTGCTTAGTCCCTTAGTCATGTCTGACTCTTTATGACCCCGTGGACTGTAGCCCGCCAGGCTCCTCTATCCATGGGCATTCTCCAGGCAAGAATACCAGAGTAGGTTGCCATGCCCTCCTCCAGGGGATCTTCCCAACCCAGCGATTGAACCCAGGTCTCCCTCATTGCAGGCAAATTCTTTACTGTCTGAACCACCAGGGAAGCCCTTAAGCCTTGAATAAATGTTCCTCACTCTTTGAGAAACCTTCCATTGACCAGAACTCAGTCACGTGACCCCACCCATCCCAGGCATGGGAGCCTGGGAAACGTTCAACTGTAAGCCCAAGATGAAAAAGAACCAGAGTTCGGTGAACACATGGCAGTCTACACTGCCCCAGACTTGGGAAAATGGGGGAAACTTCTGGAAGGGTGGTTTCTATATATAGAAATATACCTAAGGGATATATTATGAGTTACAGGATGAAGAGAGTGGGAAGGGTTGTATTGCAGAAGACATTAATATAAGCAAAAACTGCGAAGCCTTGACAAACACGGTACACTGAGGAGAATCAGCTCTGCAGAGGGCAGAAGACAAGCCTGGTGGTCAGCCATCATGAGGGTGAGGTTGGGGGAACAGACACAGTATCATAAGCCGGGTTAGGGAATTTCTCCCAAGAGTCAACAAAGCCATGGCAGGTTTAGCAACTGAGGATCACGTTCGTATTCCAGCGATGTCTCTCTGGCTTCTGTGTAGAGAATAAATTGGAAGGGGGCCAGAGAAGGTGCCGGAAGACCAGCTGTGTGAGAAAAGATGACACTCTGAACTATGAGAGCGGCTGTAGAGAGAAGTAGACGGTTCTAGACATCAGGAAGTGGGGTTTATGGATTGGTGATGGATTAGATGTACAAATAAGCAAAAGAAAAAAAAAATGAATCAAGTTCATTTCTATGTTGGGTTTCTATGTTGGACAGCTGAATGGTGGCGGATTCTATTTGCCAAGAACAACCTGGCTGTTGGGAGGGTTGTTTCACGCTGGACTTGTGAGTTAGCCGTGCCTCCGGGGTGTTTATAGAGAGATGCCCTGAAGGCAATTGCACGTGAGTCTGAAGATTAAGGAAAGGATTTAGGCTGATGTATTCATGAGAGTTGGTGAGCTCAATCCAGGGAGAGGAGAAAGGAGAGAAGAGGACTTTCATGAAAACTTGGGAAATGCCAACAAGGGAAATGCAACAAGGGATGCACAGAGGAAATGGAGCTCACACAGGCATCTGAGAGGAAACGGCCAGGTACGGAGAGACAAAAAAGATGAGCACATGGCATCAAAAAATGCAAGAACAGAAACAATTTCACAAAGGTGTTAGTGATCCCCAGGGTGAAACTTGCAGAGAGGTAAGGAAAATTAGGGGCCAAAAGCCGTCAATCGCATGTTCTAGAAAGAGCCTGAGTACACAGGGCCTGAGGTAGGAGAGGCGTGGTCCTGTGTATTGAGAGCCAGGAGGCTGGCCGAGTGGGATGACAACACTGAGGATGGCGAGTTGAAGTCAGACACGTGATGGGAGGCTGGGAGATGTCAGGATTCCAACTTTGATCATGAACGAGATGAGGGCAGGGGCGCTGGAGAGTTTTGATCGCAGGAGGGACATGATGTGACTTAAGCTTTAACTGAATTACTCTGGATTCTGTGTGGAGAGGAAAACTGGACAGAATGGTTAGGGTCTGGGGATATGAAGAACAGAAACAAGAAAATGTGATAATCCAGGTGAGGGGTGAAGGTCTGGATGGGACAAGGAGGTGCAATAGAGATGACAAGCAGTGAATCCATTCTAGAAATATTTTTAGGAATTCCTTGGCAGTCCAGTGGTTAGGATTCCACTCTTCCATTGTAGGGGGCATGTGTTCAATCCCTCGTTGGGGAACTAAGATGCTGCAAGCCAAGCCGAGTGGTGGGGTCAAAAACAAGAGAGAGAAAAGAAACATTTTGAAGGTAGCCAACTGGTTTGTTTAGCTGGCTGATTGTGGAGTGTAAAGACAGAGTAATCGAGACTATCTCCAGAGTATTCTTCAGCTATGAAACGGAATGAAGTGCTCACACATGCTACAACATGAAAGAGAAAGTGTTAGTCGCTCAGTCGCATCCAACTCTGCGGCCCCACGGACAGTATAGCCCACCAAGCTCCTCTGTCCATGGAATTCTCCAGGCAAGAATACTGGAGTGGGTTGCCATTCCCTTCTCCAGGGGATCTCCCCAACCCAGGGATCGAACTCAGGTCGCTCCCACATTTCGGGCAAATTCTTTACCATCTGAGCCATCAGGGAAGCCTGAACCTCAAAAGCAATTTTGTTAGTGAAAGAAGCCAGACAAGAGAGGCCACATATTATATGATTTCATTTATACAAAATACTCAGAATAGGTAAATGCATAGAGACAGAAAGTAGATTAGTGATTTCCAAGGATTAGAGGAAGATGGAGAAAGGGAAATGACTGCTTAATGGGTATGGGTTTTCTCACAGGGTGATAAAAAATATTTGGAATTAGATAGAGGCGGGCTTCCCCGTGGTTCAGCTGGTAAAGAATCTGCCTGCAGGGTATAGTCCAGGAGGTGGACTATAAAGAGTTGGACATGACTGAGTGACTTTCACTTCACTTCATTTCAGTGGTTCCTTGACATTACAGGCTATGGCTTCCCTGATGGCTCAGAGGCTAAAGCGTCTGCCGGCAATGCGGGAGACCCAGATTCGATCCCTGGGTCAGATCTCCTGGAGAAGGAAATGGCAACCCACTTCAGTATTCTTGCCTGGAGAATTCCATGGACAGAGGAGCCTGGCGGGCTACAGTCTATGGGGTCGCAAAGAGTTGGACACGACTGAGCGACTTTCTTTCTTTCTTTCTTGACATTACGGATGAACTAAATGCCATGAAATTGTTCACTCTAAAATGGTCAATTTTGGGTTTTCCCTGGCAGTCCAGTGGTTGGCAGTCCAGTAGCAGTCCAAAAACATCTTCTTTCTGATCCTGGGTGTGCTGGGTTCAATCCCTGGTCAGGTAACTGGCCTTGGCCAAAAACCCAAATCATTAAAAAAAAAAAAAAAAAGAAGAAGAAGAAGAGGAAGATTTTCCTGGTGGTACAGTGGATAAGAATCTGCCTGCCACTGCAGGGAAGACAGGTTCAATTCCTGGTCCAGGAAGATTTCATACACTGAGGGGCAACTAAACCTGTGCACCGCAACTGCTGAGCCCACAAACTGCAACTACTGAACTCACACCCCCTATAGCCCGGGAGGGGTGAGAGGGCTTCACAGTGAGAAGCCTGCACACCACTAGGAAGAGTATCCCCCTCCCATCGCAGCTAAAGAAAGCCCATTCACACCAACAAAGAATCAAAACAGCCAAAAAGTAAACAAATTTTAAAAAGAAGCAATATTGTAACAAGTTCAGTAAAGACTTCAAAAATGGTCCCCATCAAAAACATCTTCTAATAATAATAAATTAATTAAATGGTTAATTTTATGTCATGTGAATTTCACCCCAATTTTTTTTGTAAAAAGTGTTTTTTTTAATGACTCCGATGTCTTCTACTGAAAAGTTGAAGAATGGGGTTGCCCTCACTGAGATGGAGAAGATTGTAGGAGGAACAGGGCTGGGAAGAAAATGTCAGTGTTCAGTTTTGAATGATTATTCATTTAAAGATGCCTATTGGCGTGAGATTGTCGATAGACAGATGTGTGCTTGGATTTCAGGGAAGATGCTGGAGACAATTTGAGAGTCTTCAGCATGTAGCTCACCTTTAGACTTAGAACCAACTGATAAAGTTTCTGTTTCCTAGAAGAAGTCAGAAATAGGAATGACATTGTTACAGAAAAGTAAACAATTTTATGTATTACACATACAAGTCTGTGGAGTGAAATTCATACCTTCTACGGGTTATTGCTCTTTAAACCCAGCTAGGCATGACTGATCTGGAGCCAGGCAGGGCTGGGCTCCATGGCAGGGAGGAGGGAGGCTACAAAGCTTCCGGCTCTCTTCTTCACTGCTTCTACGCAGCACCTGGAAAACAACAGTTGACTTTCAGTCTTCACTAAGGATCCGTCTGTCTTGCCTACTGGCATTGTTCTCATCCTGCTGAGACTTGTCAGTTGAAAAGCCAGAAAGAACGCATCTGGTTTGTTAGACCAGCAGAACTTTGCCAAGCTAAGGGGATGTAGTATTTAGAGCAACAGCCTTCTATTGTTGTTGGCTACAGGCAATTAACAATTGTCATCAACAAATAATAGTAACCACAGATAACTGAGCCATCTTTGTGTGCCCAGCACTCAACTAAGAGACCTTTGCATTTATTGTATCTTTCTGCCTTAACATTAAGCATGTGAGGCAGGTATCACAATTATTATTTCTTAGCCCCAGTTTTACATATATAAACCAGCCCAGAGAGGTTAAGTCATCTGTTTGAGGTCACACAGCAAGTAAAGCAAGAAGCAGGAGGAAAGCTTGATTATGTCTGATTCTAAAGTGCTGTGCTGCCTGGCGTTCCGTGATGACCTAGTGAGGTGTGATGGTGGGGGGTGAGGGAGGGAAGGGAGAGAAGGAAGGGATATGTAATATGACTGATTTGAGTTGGTGTACAACACAAAATCATAAAGCAATTTTCCACCAATTAAAAAAATAATTTTTTTAAGAAAAGACAAGTGCAGTACTTTGGAGGAATGAAAAGAGGAAATCTCAGAAGCCTCCCACATTACCACTCTGCACTCCATGGCTACAGAAGGTAAGTCTGGGTCCCCAAGACACCTTGAACGTCCTCACCAGCCTTTAGCACAGATTGGTGCATAATGGATACCCACAGTTTGCTGAATGAATGAATGATTGAATGCGCAAGCACGCAAAGAATGATTGGCATGTGCAACACTGCATTGTGCTTCATGATGAACAAACCTGTCTCTCCAGCTAGACTGTGAGCTCTTTGAGGGAAGAGACCCTTTCTTACCTGCTGCAACAATGGAGGGCAGCATATTGAGGGTTCACGGGGTGGGTTAAAGGACACGGGCTCCGGAGGCGGTCCACACAGGTTTACATCACACCTTCTCTGCTATGAGACCTTGAGCAAGTTATTCAACCTCATCAGGAAAATAGGGAGAAGAGCAATACCTATGGCTTAGATACATTTATCAACAGTAAATGAGTTGAGACCTTGGAAATAGTAGGTGCTCAATGAACACAAGCTGCGTGTCTATGGAGTCTTAGAGGAAGAAGTCACTTGATGTCCCCTGGTCGGTGGAGGGGAGAGGGGAGTGTCGGGTACAGTCTGTAGACTGTGGCCTAGAATAAGAGGTCACATTTTTGAACACTTACTGTTAGGTTCCAGGAAATGAGCTAACCACCTCATATGCATCATTGCATTTCATCCTCACAGCAGGAATATGAGGGAAATACCATTTTCATCCTATTTTCCTGACGGGAAGACAGAACAAAGTTAAGAGAGATTGAGTAATTTGCCAAGAGTCACAAAGCAAGTAAATGCAGGTAAAGAACCAATACGTGTTCCCTGAGGTCAGGGGCCAGGTATGTTTTATGAGAAAAATCGAAACCACTCCAGGCATTTCACACAGGGGGAACTTCATCAAGAATTGATTCCACAAATGAGTTAAGAGCCAAGAGGAGGAGATGCTGAAACCACCCTCGGCTGAGCAATGGCAGGAAGCTGCTGTCACTGCTGAGATACATGGAGGACAGGGGGGTCTGTCTCTGGGGCCATCCAAGAGGAGCTAGAGTCACAGCAGGGGCTGCCCAGTGAAGAGCTAAACCAGAGAGGAGATGCAGCCTCTGCTGGAAAACACTCTCTGAGGTTGGGAAGGAGCTCGGGCTCCTCCCTTCAGCCCGCCATGCCATCTCATGTCAGTTTTTGGCTCAGTTTAGCTGGAAACCAGGGCTTCCCAGGTGGTGCAGTGAAAGAATCTGCCTGCCAATGCAGGAAACACAAGAAACACGAGTTCAGTCCCTGGGTCTGAAAGATCCCCTGGAGAAAGAAAAGGCAACCCACTCCAGTGTCCTTGCCTGGAAAATCTTGTGGACAGAGGAGCCTGGTGGGCTACAGTCCATGGAGTTGCAGAGGGTTGGACAAGACTGAGCAAACAAGCACGCGCACTCACGTGTACACACACACACACACACACACACACAGCTGGAAACCAGCCAGCCAGTGGGAGTGGTGCCTGGGAAATGTACTTTGTAGAAGAAGGTCAAGGCCTGGCTCTAAGATCAAACAAGCCTGCATATTTGCCTTGTCTGCCTTTAGAGCCCCAGTATTTCACATCAGTGCTTGGCACCTACATGCCACCTCATATGTAGGAAAGATGGGAGGGAGGAGGAAGAGCAGGCAGACAGCAGAGTCTGTGTTAAGCTCTTAACCCAAAGGGCTGCAGAAGCCGGGCGGCTTACATAAAGCCATGGTACAAACCGGTCCTGGGGAGTGGTGGGGCTTCTGTCAAGCTCACGGCTACACGCCCTGTCTAAATGGGGCAGCCCTACTAAGCTTGGGCCAGTTTCTGCCAAGCAGGAAGGCAAGCTCAGTGTTGCCAGATCTGCTGACTTCAGGAGGAAAACTGAAAATCCCGACTTTCACTTTAAATCTGTGCTGTGCTTAGTCATCAGTCGTGTCCAACTCTTTGAGACCCCATGGATTGTAGCCCGCCAGGCTCCACTGTCCACGGGATTATATAGGCAAGAATACTGGAGTGGCTTGCCACGTCCTTCTCCAGGGGATCTTCCCAACACCAGAGATCAAACCCAGGTCTCTTGCATTGCAGGTGGATTCTTTACCAGCTGAGCTACCAGGGAAGCCTTCACTTTAAATCAACTACTTTTTAAATGTTGGTAATGAAGTCTAATCCAGATGAGCTTGGGACATCTTGACAGTCCAGAAAGAAGTTTAACAAAACTAGTTGGGGTCATGGTCATGTCAAGAGGATCTGGGCCCAGCCTCACTAGGCTCCCATTTAGTTCTGTTAGGTCAGTTTTAAGCATCAAAAAGAAAGAATGAATGAATGATCCTAGACTGAATCCTGAAACAGAAAAGGGACATTCATGGAAAACCTAGTAAAATATAAAGTCTGGAGTTTTATTAATAGTAGTATACCAATGTTGATTTCTTAGCTTGTCAAAGGAATCATGGGAATGTAAAATGTTATTATAACATTGAATTACATTATGGGGAAACTGCTTGTGGGAATACTCTGTGCTATCTTCGCAACTTTTCTGTAAATCTAAGATTATTCCAAATTAAAATTTCTTTTTTTAAAACTAATGAATGCCCTTGAATGAAACATCTGAGCTCTATTTTTAAGGGTCAATGAGTTTACAATGATACCCAAATAAACAAAAACAGAAAGAAAAAAAAAAAACAATAGAAAGAACTAATTTGTCACCATTGAAGGTAGCTATTGCATCAAATCCTTACCCTTAAAAAGTAGCAATAAGAGGGAAATAGGGCTTCCCCGGTAGCTCAGCGGTAAAAATCCACCTGAAATGCAGGAAACATGAGACTCGGGTTCAGTCCCTGAGTTGGGAAGATTCCCTGGAGGAGGGCATTGGTAATCCACTCCAATGTTCTTGCCTGGAGAATCCCATGAACAGAGGAACTTGGCAGGCTACTGTCCATAAGGTTGCAAGATCTGACACTACTGAACTGCCTGAGCACACACGCATGCAAGAGGGAAATAATTTATTCTGCCCTAGTCAATGAGGGAAAGAAGCTCTTCTTTACAGGAGAATGACAGCTCATAATTGTTGAAGGAGGGATTGCGTTAGATTTTGCAACCCTGAACGAAATACTTGACTCAGGCAATGATTAGCAATGGATGCTGAAACCATGCGGTGAAAGGTTCAAGGGAGACTGGATAGTCACAAGGTGCCAAGAATATATAATGTCACAATGGAGGGATCAGGTTGTCACCACCTGAACCCAGTGATCAATCTTAGCTTCACTCATTAGATACCCAGTCATGAGCCTGCTGGTGTGAGTCAACAGAGGGTGCTCGTAGCACCACATGGGAAGAATTATTGCTAAAATGTTCAGCTAAAATCTGATGAAGTCTTTAAATCTGCTGCTAATTTACCGGAAATACAGGGTGTTGAGGGAAAAATTAAATGCTTCATGAGGAAGCAATCAAAGACCAGAAGTAGGGTTTTGCACCAAAAGGACTATGAACCTGGTTTCTTCAGTGACCTGGAAAAAAGGGAGGAGACGTGAGAGAGATTCTAGACTTAGACACTTATGAGATGTGATCAAATGCAATTTGAGGATCTTGACTGAGTCCTGGTTTGAAGCAATGTATGGATGTGAGAGTTGGACTGTGAAGAAAGCTGAGGGCCGAAGAATTGATGCTTTTGTACTGTGGTGTTGGAGAAGACTCTTGAGAGTCCCTTGGACTGCAAGGAGATCCAACCAGTCCATTCTGAAGGAGATCAACCCTGGGATTCCTTTGGAAGGAATGATGCTAAAGCTGAAACTCCAGTACTTTGGCCACCTCATGGGAAGAGTTGACTCATTGGAAAAGACTCTGATGCTGGGAGGGATTGGGGGCAGGAGGAGAAGGGGATGACAGAGGATGAGATGGCTGGATGGCATCACTGACTCGATGGACGTGAGTCTGAGTGAATTCTGGGAGTTGGTGATGGACAGGGAGGCCTGGCTGATGCAATTCATGGGGTCACAAAGAGTCGGACACGACTGAGCAACTGAACTGAACTGAACTGAACTGAAAAGGCATTTTGGGGGCAGATGGGGAAATGTGTATATGGAGGAATTTAATGGCACTATGGATTTGGGGTTCATTTTGTTAGGTGTTATAATGGTATTGTGGCTAAGTAGTGTTTCATTTTTAACAGATTGAAAGAAACTGATAGAGATTAAGGAGAATCCTAGAGAGAATCCTAGAGATCATTATTTAGTGATGAAATGTCATGTTGACTATAAATACTTTAAAATACTCAGGCCAAAAAAGGAAAGAGATGAAGCAAATATGGCCAATGTTCACAAGTTATATCTAGGAGATGTTCATTACTTACAAGTCTCTTTACTTTTCTGTGCATGTGAAATGACTCAAGATAAATGACAAAAGAAAAGTGGAGTTTAAACAAGCATTCATTAACTGCACAAATAGTAATATACCAAGCACTGATTTAGGCATTGGAGTTCTGGTCATTGATTTTTTTATTCATTATTTTATTTTTGGCTCCCCTGTCTTTGTTGCTGCGCACAGGCCGCTGCAGTTGCTGAGAGTGGGGGCTGCTCTCTAGTTGTGGTGTGTGGGTTTCTCTTGCTGTGGAGCACAGGCTCTAAGCATGCGGCCTTCGGTAGGTGAGGCACTCAGGCGCAGCCGTTGTGTGGCACAGGCTTTAGCTTCCTCATAGCATGTGGAATCTTTCCAGACCAGTGATTGAACCCACATTCCCTGCACTGGCAGGCGAATTCCTCCCCACTGTACCACCAGGGAAGTCCATGATCTAAGTCCTCGCGTCCCTGAAATTACATCCGGTTGGAGAAAGAAGACAATCAAGGAACCAAACGGATAAAGTGTAATGTATGTCAAGTGCCACAGAAAAAACCAGGGCATGCAAATAAGGACAAGAATTTCTGTATGTGGTATATATTACTATTTCATATGGGATAATCAAGGAAGATCTCTCCAAGGAATGGCAGAGTCTCTACCTAAAGAAGAAAAACAGTCCCTGGGAACTGACAGAGGAGCAAGAGGGATTGGCAAGTGCAAAGGCCCTGGGGTAGGAGCAGGAGGGGGCATTCAAGAGGCAACAAGGAGGCCAGTGAAAGTCACATGGAAAAACAAAAGGAGAATGGTAGGAGATGAGCTCAGAGAAAGTAACAAAGGGGATGGGGGGTTTCAGATAAAGGGGAAACTTACAGGCCATTTCAGCTCTTATTCTCACTGAGTGAGAAGGAAAACATTAGATTTTACTTAGATTTTTTTTTGAAAATGGTTTTTATGGAAATTTCTAAATATATGAAAAGTAGAGAGAATAGAATAATGAACACACAAGTACTCATCATGCAGTTTCAACATTATCAGTTCATGATCAATCTTACTTCATCTGTATCTTCCACACCATCCTAACAGATTGTTTTGAAGTGGATCCCAGACATCTTTCCATTCCACCTCTAAATATTTTTGCACATAAGCATGCCTTCGAAATATTGCAGGTTTGATTTCAGACCACTGTGAATACAAGTAAATGTCACAATAAAGCAAGTTATAAATATTTTGGTATCTCAGTGCATATGAAAGTTATGTTTATACTTTACCACAGCCTATTAAGTATGCAATGACATTATATCTAATAAAACAAGGTTCATAGCTTAATTAAAAAATACTTTCTTGTTAAAAAATGCTTACCATCAATTTGAGCCTTCAGTGATTTGTAGTAACATCAAAGATCGATCACTGATCACAGATCATCATAATAACATATAATAGTAGTAGTAATAATAATATAAAATATAATAATAATAAAGTTTGAACTGTTGCAAGAATTAAGTAAAATATGACACAGAGACACGATGTGAGCAAATGCTGTTGGAAAAGAAAAAAATGGTGACAATAGATTTGCTCAACACAGCACTGCCACAAACCTTCAATTTGTAAAACCTGCAATATCTGCAAAGCACCAAAAAGTGAAGTCTGCCTTTATATCTTTAAAATATAAGGTCTCTTTTTGAAAATCACAAAAAACCATTGTTATACTTAAAAATGTAAGAATAAGTTCTATATACCACAAACTAGTGTTCAAATGTGCCATTTTATTGATAATTTTCACAGAGTTTGTATGAATCAGCATCCAAGTAAGTCATGAATTGCAATTGTTGAAATAGCTCTTAAACCACTTTTAATCTCCAGGATTCTCCTCAATCTCTTATCAGTTTCTTTCAACCTGTTGAAACTGGTCCTTTGTCCTATAGTTTCCCAGCATCTGAATTTCACTCCGTATATCCCCATGGTGTTATTCAACGAGTTCCTCTGTTCCCTGGTTTTTCTCGTAAACTTGTAGTTACATGCTGTTTCTGTTGTTCAGTTGCCCAGTCGTGTCCAATTCTTTGCAGCCCCATGGACTGCAGCATGCCACGCCTCTCTGTCCCTCATCATCTCCTGGAGTTTGCCCAAGTTCATGTTCATTGCATCCATGATACCTTCCAGCCATCTCTTCCTCTGATGCCCTCTTCTTCTGCCCTCAATCTCTCCCAGCATCAGAGACTTTTCCATTGAGTCATCTGTTTGCATCAGATGACCAAACTACTAAAGCTTCAGCTTCAGCATCAGTCCTTTCAGTGAATATTCAGGGTTGATCTCCCTTAAGATTGACTGGTTTGATCTCCTTGCTGTCCAAGGGACTTTCAGGATTCTTCTCCAGCACCACAGTTTGAAGGCATCAATTCTTTGGCATTCTGCCTTCTTTATGGTCCAGCTCTTAAAACCATACATGACCACTGGGAATACCATAGCCTTGGCTATATAGACTTTGTCAGTAGAGTAATGTCTCTGCTTTTCAATACACTGTCTAGCTTTGCATTGCTTTCCTGCCAAAAAGAAATCGTCTTCTGAATTCATGGCTGCAGTCACCATCCACAGTGATTTTGGAGCCCAAGAAGAGGACATCTGTCACTACTTCCACCTTTTCCTCTTCTATTTGTCATGTAGTAATGGGGTTGGATGCCATGATCTTAGTTTTTTAATATTTAGTCTTAAGCGGCTCTTTCACTCTCCTCTTTCACCCTCATCAAGAGGCTCTTTAGTTCTTGTTCAGACAGACCTAATTAGAATCAAGGGGGTTTTTGTGTTTGTTTTTTTGGCAAGAATACTTCATAAATGAGGTTAGGGACTTTCATCGAGAGATGTATACTGTTTCATTGCCCCTCATCTCATGGTATAAGCAGCCACAAATGACCTTTGCCCAGGTTCACTAATTCATTAGAAGTTTCGAAGTGCTGACATTTTATTTTTTCCTTCTTTAGTTAGATGGTGTATAGACGTACAGAAAATTTCCTCACATCAGCTATCTGGTTACCCTGTATAGCACAGGCAGAATACATGCTTGACTCTTTTCCTTTATTTGAAAGTGAAAGTGAAAGTTGCTCAGTCGTGTCCAACTCTTTGTGACCCCATGAACTATACAGCCCCTGGGGAATTCTCCAGGCCGGAATTCTGGAGTGGGTAGCCTTTCCCTTCTCCAGGGCATCTTCCCAACCCAGGGATCAAACCCAGGTCAAAACAATGAATTGGCTGTCTGGTCTACTAGTTCTCTAATGCCACAAAACAAATCACCACATTGAGTGGCTTAAAACAACATACATTTCTCCTCTTTCAGTTTCTGTGGGTCAGGGCTCCCAAGCATGGCTTAGCTGGGTCCTCTGTTGCAGGGTCACTCATGAGGCTACCATGGAGGTACTGGTTGGGGCGGTGGTCTCACTGGAAGGCTCAGCTGGGGAGAGATTTGATTCTGACCTCACTTACGTAGTTGGGGAGGGGATTACCCAGAGTGTCAACGCTAGGAGAGGAACCTCATGGGCCATCTCAGGGTAACGCTGCCACAACCAGTATGTTCCAGGGTGACTGCTAAGTTTCATGTTTTGTTTGTTTAGTATGACTTGGATTATTAAAAGATAAAAGGATTAGCCTGTCAGCTGTGTGGAGACTATGTGCCAGGATGCCAGGGGAGCCAGAATGAAGCACCCGCTGTCAACACCCCCATAGCCTCATTGTCTGCTGCACACCATCAAGCCTAGCAACATGATCCAGATCTCATAAGTGAAGTAAAAAGGCAAGAAGCAGGCAAGGAGGAAGCCATAGGAGATGGAATTGACCTCCAGAATGTGCGATGAGTGGAAATCCGTGTGCCTCTTATTTCCTTCCTGTAAATTTAGGCAAATAGTCTCTACCTCCCTGGGCTATTGTTAGTTAGTACATATGAAATGTTTAGAACATTGGCTGGCAAAGGAGTTCTCTGGTGGTCCAGTGGCTAAGACTCTGCACTCACAATGCAAGGGGCTCAGGTTCAATCCCTGGTCAGGGAACTATTTCCCACATGCTGTAACTCAAGGTTCCACATGCACAGTGAAGATCAAAGGTCCCATGTGCGGCAAGTAAGACCTAGCACAGCCAGATAAATGCAGAAATGAATTTTAAAAAATAGAGCTGGCACTGCAAGTGCCACCTAGGTGTAAGTGGTTGCTGCTGCTATTTTATCGTTGTTGAAATGATTATTGTCACTTACGTGATTACACGTTAATATTTGCTGACCTCTCTAAGGCTGCCTGGTTGGTCCTGGGCTATGTGCCCATGCTAGCTGGAAAGGTTTTTGCTTTCAGCAGACAGAGCCAAATGAAAGTCTCCTATTTTCCTTCCCAGCATGAATGAGTGATTCAAGCCACTTCAGTAGCAATTAAATAGCTTCAAAAGTGAATCTGACTCATTAAATACTCAATTGTCTGGGAGAACTTGGTCCTAAATTAAACCAAGCCCCTTTTAGTCTTTTTAAAAAGGTGAACACTATTCATTAGGTTTTTTTTTTTTAAGTTTCAATTACACAGGTGGTATATGAATATACTCTTTTATTTTAAAAGATGAACACACCTAAAGATAAGATTCTCCAGACTTCCCTAGTGATCCAGTGGTTAAGAATCCGCCTGCCAATGCAAGAGACATGAGTTTGATCCTGCTCTGGGAAGATTCCACATGCCATGGAGCAACTAAGCTTGTGCACCACAGCTGCTGGGTCTGTGCTCCAGAGCCTGGCTCCGCAACGAAGAGAAACCACCTCAATGAGAAGCCAGTGCACCGCAACAAGAGAGCAGTCCCAGCTTGCCATAGCTAGAGACAGTCCATTAGCACCAACGAAGACCCAGCACAGCCTAAAAAACAGAGAGAGACAAGATTCTGCTTGAGGACTCTCACTTCTGCTTCCTCTCTTTCATTCTAGAGGTAACCATGATTAATAATTTGGTATGTATTCTTTGAGAGCTCTATCTTTGCATTTACATTGTTTTATATGTTTTTATGTAAATAATGTTGTTTGGCAAGCATTATTCTGCAACTTTCTTAAATAGCTGCAAATGACTCATTAAACACCAAGTTATCTGGGAAGGTTTGGTCTTAAATTGTCTCACACCCCACACCAGATCCTCCAGCAAATTATGTCAGCTATCTTTGAAAAATACATCCCGAATCTAACCACTTCTCAACTCCTCCACAGCTCTGACCCTGGACCCTGCTCCAGCTTCCATTTCAACTTTCGATCAGATACACCTAAAAAATTTGAAAGCACGTTCTTGTAAAGGCATTTTTACCTTTGAATAATTATTCAGTGCTACCTATGTCCATTGTAGCAGTCTTCACAATGGCCAAAAGATGGAAATAATCCAAATGTCCAGTGGATGGGTGGATAAAACGTCATAGACATTACACTGGGCTGTTATTCAGTGTTTAAAAGGAAGGAAATTGTGTCACATGCTACAGCATGAATGAGTCTTGAAGACATGAGATAATCAGATACAAAAGGCAAATATATGATTTCACTTAAATGGGGTATCTAGCTGAGTTAAACTGATAGAGACAAGAGCAGAACAATCAGTATTCTACCAGGAGCTGGAAGGAGAGGAAACTGGACAGTTACTATTCAATGGGTACAGAATTCCAGTCTGGGAGCATCCGAAAGTACTGGAGACAGGTGATGGTGATGGCTGAGCAACAACATGAGTGTACTTAACGCTACTGTACTCATACTTTTAAATGGTTAAAATGGTATTGTTATGTGTATTTATCACAATAAAAAACACATCAGAAATTTTTGATCAGGTTGCTTGCTTGTGTGCTTAGTTGTTCAGTCGTGTCCCACTCTTTGTGACCCCATGGACTGTAGCCCACCAGGTTCCTCTGTCTATGGGATTTTTCAGGTAAGAATACTGGAGTGGATTGCCATTTCCTTCTCCAGGGGATCTGCCTGACCCCAGGATTGAACCTATGTCTCCTGCATTACAGGAGGATTCTTTACCTGCTGAACCATCAGGAAAGCCCTTTTGATGGGGTTATATCACCCCAAAACCTCTACAAGCCCTCATCTCAGGGCTTCAAGATCAAAGTCCCTACCCCAGCCTACAAGGGCCTGTCCTGGGTTGTTTCCACACCCTGTGCAAACTTTCTGAATCTCCCTCTCATGGTCTTCTTGTTCACTTCCACTACAGACATGCTGGCACCTTTACTGCTTTTCAAACACGCCAGGCATGCTTTGCCTCAGGGCCTTTGCAGTTTCTATTCCTCTGCCTGGTACATTTTTCTCCCAGGTATCTGCAGGGCTGGCTTCTTCTCCTCCTTTAGGCTTATGGATCTTAGTTCCCCGACCAAGGGTTGAACTCATGCCCCAGCAGTGGAATCACAAGAGTCCTGCTTTCTGAACTGCCAGCTGACCCTACTTTTTAAAAATCAACCTTCACCTCACCCCTTTCGGCCTGCATTCTTCTTCTCCATAGCAGTTAAACCATCTAAAAGCTTCTTTGTCTTATTTATTGTCTGTCTTGCCTCACTAGAATGTATGAGTGTTCGAATGTTTTAAAGTCTCCAAGCAGCAACCTGACCTTTCTCAAGGTTCCTGGATGCCACTGATAACCTCAATAGCAAAGTTGCAAAGTTTGTTCTCAGATCTTCCTTTTCCTTGGGTCACAGCCCCAGAAGCTGATTAAATTTTTCCTCTAGGCCAGGAAGGAGAGACAAATGGAAAGGTATGCGCTCCGAGTGACCAGGTGAGCCCTGAGCGCCAGCTTGGCTGTTCCCTGTGTGATTTAGCTCTGCGGCTGGATTTCTGGGAACAAAGTGAAAACTGCCAGGCTTGGCAGTAGCTG
Source organism: Aepyceros melampus (assembly GCA_006408695.1). Taxonomy (NCBI): domain Eukaryota; kingdom Metazoa; phylum Chordata; class Mammalia; order Artiodactyla; family Bovidae; genus Aepyceros; species Aepyceros melampus. The sequence continues at coordinate 316,138 of SJXQ01011615.1, forward strand.
GGGGCTTTTGTGGCAGACTAGCCAGTGGTGAAGAAGAACAAGCAGAGATGGCCTGGACGTGATGGGAGCACAGGCTCCATACTCGAACGTCTATCGGTCATCAATGCACAGGCAAGCTGGGCATGGGGACACTGGACAACTTGGAAATGGGGAATCACGGGAAACCAGGACCCATTCAGCTGCCACTCAGCTCCAGGTGACTCGGACCAAGCAGGAATGAAAGCATTCTTGTTGCCAGACCTCCTGACTGCTTATTTTCCAGAGAATCAGGAAGTTGATTTTTATGAGCTATTTTCTCACTTTTAAACATTGGTTTAAATTTTTTTTTTAAATACCACATGATCTTACAAAACATGCTTGAAAACTGGATCTCCTCCATCCCCATTCCCTCCCATACACACCCTCTACTGTTTACAAATCTGCAGTTTAGGAAAACACTTAAGAACAGGGACTTTGGTTCCAGAGAGACCTGGCTTTGCTGCTATTTGGGCCAAGTTCCTTGACATCTACAAGTCTGTTTCTTTATCTGTAAAATGGGAACAAAACTAGAACCTACCTCATAAGATTGTTTGGGAGGATAAAGGAGACTTAGCAAGGTGCCTGGCAAATAATATCTCAATTCAATATGAGTAGTAGTAATTGGAGGAAGGGGGAGCCAAAGGGTACTACTAGGGAGAGAAAGTGGAATAATAGAAAGGTCGTGCATGGTATGAGCTGGTGTGATGTGGTCAGAGGCAGAGGAACATCCAAGCTTGCTTGCTATGGCCTGAGGGAATGAGACTGAAGATCCAGGACCCACCATAAGCAAAGGACTCAGGTAAAGATTCTGCCTGGTGGCTCAGATGGTAAAGAATCCACCTGCAATGTGGGAGACCTGGGTTCGAACCCTGGGTTGAGAAGATCCCCTGGAGGAGGGCATGGCAACCCACTCCAGTGTTCTTGCCTGGAGAATCCCCATGGACAGAGAATCTGGGTGGCTACAGTCCATGGGTTTGCAAAGAGTCCGACATGACTGAGCAACTAAGCACAGCACACAAGGATTCTGCCAACCACGCCAGAGACCAGCCCCTCCCAGGTCTTCCAGACCTGTGGGTGGCACTGCATGTCTAAGAGGCTCTCTGTCTCAGAGGGTGGCACAGGTCCCAAGCCAGGATATGTCTGAATGACCCAACTGTAGGACTTTACATCTGTGCTTGTGGGAGTTAATCTTCTTAGTTTGGGACCTGACATTTCAGATGTCAAGATTCTGCAGCTGTCCCTCCTGACTTCCTTCTTTTGTAGTTTGGATAAACTTTTCATCAGAATCACTTAGGAGGAATACAGTGTGTGATTTCTAGGCCAGGGGAGCATCAACTTGGATGGGGGTGGTGATACCTGAAATCAGCATCACCAGGATCAAAATATGGATGAGGGGTAAGAAAGGGATGCTGACCCAAGAACTAAATCCTGTGCACTTACCTAAAGTAGAATGAATGGGTGCTCCGTGACCCCCTCTCCTAGGGGGTAAAAAATAGCCACCGTATCTTTCATGCAATGTATTTTTAAAATAGTCATTACAAAGAACAGCATTTAACACCCTACTGATCCCCAGGGCTGGCTTGGCTGATCTTGGGTCCCTTTTTATACTTATCATCTCCTAGAATTGCACTACCGACTAAAGAAAACAGGAGGACTCTTCTTCCACAATAATATAGAATAGAATGTTTAGGGGGTACTTAAATGGCAACCCACTCCAGTGTTCTTGCCTGGAGAATCCCAGGGACAGGGGAGCCTGGTGGGCTGCCGTCTATGGGGTCGCACAGAGTCAGACACGACTGAAGTGACTTAGTAGTAGTAGTAGTACCTTTCAAACCAGTCATGAAGCTATCCAGGCCTACATTTGTCCAACTGTGCCATAACTTACCCCACATATCTTTGTCTAGAAAAGGGTTTTTGCTTTCTTGCCAAGTGATCCATGGTTCTAAACCCCTGGCAAAAGTCCACACAGATCTTATGTCCTTCAATCAACTCTGAGAACACCACTTTCCGTGTTCACAACTGTTTAAAATACATACTTCAAAATTTGTTAGCCTAATATCACCGAGTTCGTAGTTCCTATGCACCCCTCAAATGCCACCTCCCCCACATTGGAAATCATGACATAAAGAAAGACATAACATTTGTGCAAAGCTGCCCACAGCAACACAGTCCCAGCGGAGACACACTGAATGATGTTTTCCTGGGCCTGGCCAGGAAAGCAGAGTATGAACCAAACAGAAAACCTTTCAAAACAACATGTATTCGCTGGAACAATATGAAATTGCCATTTTTGTATCAACAATTTTAATGATCACAACTATATATAATAGGGCAGTGGTTTTCAAAGTGTGATTTACAGACTTCAGGGGAGGTTGGGGTGGGGAGTAGGAGTGTGTCCCGAAGATCCTTTCAAGAAGAACGTGAAGTCAAAATGGTTGTCATAAATAATAATAGTAAGATGTTATTTGCCTTTTCACCATATTGACATTTGCCCTGAGAAAAGCAATGAAAGTGAAAGTCGCTCAGTCCTGTCCGACTCTTTGCGACCCCATGGCCTATATAGTCCATGGAATTCTCCAGGCTAGAATACTAGATAGTAGCCTTTCTCTTCTTCAGGGGATCTTCCCAACCCAGAGATCAAACCCAGGTCTCCTACATTGCAGGCAGATTCTTTACCAACTGAACCACAAAGGAAGCCCAAGAATACTGGAATAGATAGCCTATCCCTTCCCCAGCAGATCTTTCTGACCCAGGAATCAAACTGGGGTCTCCTACATTGCAGGCGGATTCTTTACCAACAGAGCTATCAGGGAAACCCCCAAGAAAAGCAATGGTGAGTAAAATTACAAGAGGCCGAATTTCCTTCCTTTATTTGTTTCAACTAAACAACATAATGCAACAGATTGCGTTTAGAAGCAGATTCTGAATCCTCCTATCCTTTTTTAATTTTAATTGAAGTATCAGTTCAGTTCAGCTGCTCAGTCGTGTCTGATCTTTGTGACCCCATGGACTGCAGCACACCAGGCTTCCCTGTCCTTCACCAACTCCCAGAGCTTACTCAAACTCATGTGCATCGACTCAGTGATGCCATCCAACCATCTGATCCTCTGTCATTCCTTTCTCCTCCTGCCTTCAATCTTTCCCAGCATCAGGGTCTTTTCCAATGAGTCAGTTCTTCGCATCAGGTGGCCAAAGTATTGGAGCTTCAAAGTCAGCATCAGTCCTTCCAGTGAATACAGGATTGATTTCCTTTAGGACTGACTGGTTTGATCTCCTTGCAGTCCAAAGGACTCTCAAGGGTCTTCTCCAACAGCACAATTCAAAAGCATCAATTCTTCAGTGCTCAGCTTTCTTTATGGTCCAACTTTCAAATGCGTACATGACCACTGGGAAAACCAAAGATTTGACCAGACGGTTGATGTACACTTGAAGTATAGTTGATTTATATATAGTTGAAGTAAACTGAAGTATAGTTGATTTATAATATTGTGCTCATTTCAGGTATTCAGCAAAGTGATTTGTAGATAGGTAGTCTTATGTCCTCTAAATATATATGTATATATTGTTTTGTGTGCTCCAAAATTTTTACTTGAAGTAATTCATACTGTACAAATTGATCTGCTACAGTGAAGTGCATAGGCTCTGGATTAAGACTGACTCTGGATTCAAATCTTGACTGATGCTTCCTAGTTGTGTGACCTTGGGCAAGTTATTCAACTGCCTGTACCATACTTTCCTCATCTGTAAAACAGGAATAATACTTGTACATATCCCATGGGATTGCTCTGAGTGTTAATATACTATACAAGTTCCTAGGAACAGCATCTGGCACAGAGTAAGCACTACAAGTGTTTGCTCTCATTATTATGTCAGTCCGCTTGCCTTTTTCACTCATGATTTTTTTTCATGTGTTTGTGTCAGATCTTAGCTAAGTCATGCAGGACTTCTGTTGCAGCATGCTGACTCTCTGGTTGTTACTTAGACTTAGTTGCTCCTTGGCATGTGGGATCTTAGTCCTCGACAAGGGATCAAACCCACATCCCTTGCATTTCAAGGTGGATTCTTAACCACAGGACTAGCAAAGAAATCCCTTCACTCATGAATTTGGACCTTCATATGCATAGATGAGATAGTTCTTGTTTGGTGCTGTATAGTATTCCATCACATAAACAAACATTCCCCATTTGCTTTTTGTTTATTTATGGTCACATTGAGCTTTCATTGCTTTTGTGTGAACTTTCTCTAGTTGCAATGAGCGAGGGCTACTCTTTGCTGCAGTGCCAGGGCTTCTGATCTTAGTGGCTTCTGTTACTGTGGAGCACAGGCTCTAGGTGACCACGCTTCAGTAGTTGCAGCACAAAAACTCAGTAGCTGTGTCTCAGTTGCTCGTTGGTATGGGGAATCTTCCTGGACCAGAGATGGAACCTATGTCCCCTGCACTGGCAGGCGGATTCTTATCCACTGTGCCACTGGGGAGGTCCCCAGACATTCCACATTTTATTATGTCTCTGCTGCAAATACTGACAATGATAAGCTTCTTTCTACTTGTAGATATTCATAAGTTTATAACATCAAAAATCTTCTCAGATGACTACTTTTCTCCAATAAGGCTTGCCTCTGTGGTAGGCAGAATAGCAGTTAAAAGATGTCTCAGTCCTCGTTCCTAGTACCTGTTAATATGTTAATTGTGTGACAAAGGGTAAGTAAGATTGCAGATAGAATTATGATTGGTTAGAATTAGAAATGGAGACATTATCCTGGATTGTCCATCCAGATGGGCTTCCATGGCGGCTCAGTGGTAAAGAATCCACCTGCCAATGCAGGAGATGTGGGTTTGATCCCTGGTCGGGAAGATCCACTGGAGAAGGAAATGGCAACCTACTCCAGCATTCTTGCCTGGGAAATCTCACAGACAGAGAAACCTGGTAGGTTACAGTCCATGGGGTCTCAAAAGAGTCAGATCCGACATAGCAACTAAACAACAACAATCCATCCAGGTAAACCGAACATAATCACAAGAGTCCTTATAAGTGGAAAGGGAGGTAGAGGAGAGAGAAAACTACAGAGGCGGTGTATACAGAAGACTTGGCCTGGCACCGCTGGCTTTTAAGATAGAGAAAGGGCCCACAAGACAAGAAAGACAGTCAGTATTCGGAAGCTAGATAAGGCAAGAAAATAGATGCTCCCCTAGTTCCTCCAGAAGGAACACAGTCATACCACTTCTTGATTTTAGTGGTGTCAGACTTCTGACCTCCAGAACGCTAAGATAATACACTTGGACGTATTAAGCTAGCACTCCTGCGCTCATTTGTTAATAGCAGCATGAGAAAAGAAACTGGCTCTAAATGGTGGCTCTGTGGTAAAGAATCCATCTGCCAGTGCAGAAGATGTGGGTTTGATCAGGAAGATCCCCTGGAGAAGGAAATAGCAGCCCACTGCAGTATTCTTGCCTGGGGAATCCCATTCACAGAGGAGCCTGGAGGGCTACAGTCCATGGGATGGCGAAGAGTTGGACACCACTGAGCAACTGAGCACTCAAGCACCGCCAAAGAAGGGCTGACATTTGGGGTTGGCCATGCACACGTGAAATGGATATATGAAATGACAGTCCTTGGAACTTTGACCAGATGGGAAGAGGGAAGGAAGTGAGGATTAGAGAAGGGAGCGTGGCAGCTGCTGAGGCTGCAGCACAGGTGTAGTGGGAGGAAGCCAGAGGTCCAAACAGATGGGGCCCTCCTGGGCTGACAGGAATATGAGAGTGACCTTGGAGCAGGTGGCCAAGGACAGGAAGCAGAAGATCATTGAGAAAGCAAAGGTGCGGGTGAGGGAGTTCAGAGCTCCGGTGAGGGGCAGGGAAATCAGCTGCGGAAGCCAGTTCCTATGCAAACTCCTGGAAGTCCACACGCCGGCCCCGAGGACACTGTGCCTGCGGCGGGTTAGGGTTGCGATGGGCGTGATTGGACAGGTGTGCGCCCTGAGTCCAGGAGCGCCGCGGGGCAGGAAGGGGCACTGCGCAGGGCTTGTGTGTGCTGCTGGGACAGTGGTCTGTCTGGGAACAG
>SJXQ01011615.1:323130-360981 GCA_006408695.1 Aepyceros melampus
CAGCTCCGAAGGCCCTGCTCTCTGTTCCCCAGAGAAGCATAAGTCAACACTTGGGTGGGCTGGCCAGGGGTGGGGGCGGGATTGGGGGCAGAATGTGTGCCGCTGAAGGGGGACCTTGTCGGCTAGTCTGGAGGGAGAAACTGAGGCAGGGGGAGGTTTAGGGAGGAAGCCGCAGAGCTTCTCCATCCACAGGGGACAGGACAGCTCCGACACCCGCCCATCTCCACTGGAGTGAGGGCAGAACAGCCAAAGCAATGCATTGACCGCGACAGCTCAGTCCTCAGTCCATGGGAGGCTTGTGTGACTAGTTCCCTGAGCCTAAGCATGCCCTGCATGACCAGTGACCCCACCTGCCTGCCCACTGAGCTGTGCGATCCAAGAAGGAATATACACTCATCCCATCTCCTTTGTCTGTAACCCCTGCCCCCCTCAAAGGCTACCGCCTTCATAATTTGGGGTGTTCCTTTTAGGTCTTTCCTACACCCATGCAGTCATATAGACGCATATCCATAGAAAGTATGTAAGTGGCATAATAACGTGGGTGGATGTTTCCTAGAAATGGTACAGTACATCCAGCATCCTTCTGCAACTTGCCACCCCTCTCCACTCAGTTATCGTTGTTTTGAAAGTTATCCAAGTGGCTGCATATAGAGCCAGCTTATTTATTTTAACTGATGCCTTGTTTTTCCACCATGGATATGCCAGGTAATAGTGCTGTTAGTCCCCTAGTCATGTCCACCTCTTTGCAATCCCAAGGACTGTAACCCGCCAGGCTCCTCTGTCCATGGAATTTTCCAGGCAAGAATACTGGAATGGGTAGCCATTCCCTTCTCCAAGGGATTTTCCTGGCCCAGGGATCAAACCCAGGTCTCCTACATTGCAGGCGGATTCTTTACCATGTGAGCACAGGAAAGCCCATGGATATGCCTGTTGCTGAATATTTAAATTGTAAAATTAGAGACTGTTTTATATTTCAACCTCTTCTATAAATTGACATTTCTGGGTGAAATAAGATTTCTTTGTTCTTTGTCCTATACTAACTTCACAGGATCTGAATTTGAGGGACAAGTTCCCTTGTTCCCCATTGCACACACATGTGCCATGCACACACCCACGCACAGGTGCACGTATACACATCTCTGTCCTCTGTCTTTGGACAAGGACGAACGCTGAACCCCCTATCTGCGGTCGTTGCTGAGCTGAAAGGCCTGGGATTGAGCCAGGCCACAAGCCCTGATTGTCCAGGCCCCAGTGGGCAGAATTCCCATAAGAGACCATGTCCAGGAGTTTCCTCTAGACATACTCGCAATGCTGTCCCCACCGTCCAGTAGGATATGGAAGGACTTAGAAACCATGTCTGACAGACTAGAGAGTCTAGGGTCCTCCCTGTGTACCACAGACTTTCCAGGTCCAGGCTGTGCCATGGGAGCGTCCTTAGCCTAGACTGTGTGCTGGGACTGTCAAAAGTTTGGTGGAAGCTCTGATGACAGCTGGCTGGGGGAAGCTGAAATCCCAGCTGTTTGCATTACAGGCCCAGCTCTACCTCTTCCTAGCTTGGGCAATAATTCTCTTCCAGCATCTGAGCCACAGTTTCACATCTGTAACATGGGATGATGACAAGGGCAGCCTCCCAGAACTGTTGAGTGAGCCGGTGGGATGACAAAACCAAGCACTTAGCACGTTGTCAGCACTCAGAAAGCAGCAAGTCTTATCTTGGACAGAGAAGACCCAGCGATGGCCCCAGGGAGGGGGTGACACTCAGGGCCACCATTTGGGACCTCTTCTACATCCCAGTGCAGGGCAGAGAATCCCAGCGCTGAGTCGGACGGAGGGTGAGACCTCAGCTTATGGGAGCCATGCCCAGCCCACAGTGGGGTCCAGAAGTATCATGACACCTACAAAGGACCTACTGTGTGCCTGGCCCTGAGCTAAGATACAGAAACAAACTGAGCCGCAGTCCCCGCAAAGCACACCTGCACGCGCTTTTGTGAGGCCCATGCTCCTTTTGAAATTCTAACTTACTCCCAAGATTTTAAAAGGTGGGAGATTAGGATTTGGGGATCCTCCTGAGAAGAGAGGATCAGAAAAGCTGACAACTCCAGCCCTAACTTTTGGCTGCCTCCCGGCATGGGGCAGGCACCCTCAAGGGTAGCACAGTTCCCAGCTGGCCCACCCCTTAAGCATAAAGAGCAACATACTATAAAAGTTAGTAACTCAGACTCCATAGCCAGCTTCTGCATCCCAGGTCTGGCATGGATTAGTTGTGTGATCAAAGCAAATTATCTAGCACTTTTTTGACCTTTTTGAAAAATTTATATTTTTTTCACATGTGTGCACTGCTCTATATATTTATTTCTTTATTTTTCGCTGTGCTGGATCTTTGTTGCTATGCAGACCTTCTCTAGTTGCAGAGAGCAAAGGGCTGCTCTCAAATTGCTGTGCATGGGCTTCTTATCACAGTGGCCTCTCTTGTTGTGGAGCACAGACTCTTCAGGCACTTGGGCTTCAGTAGTTGCTGCTCACGGGCTCTAGAGCTCAGGCTCAGTAGCTGTGATGCACGAGCTCAGCTCCTCTGCAGCATGTGGAATCTTCCTGGACCAGGAATCAAACCTGTGTACTGGCAATTGGATTCCTATCCACTGCCACCAGGGAAATCCAGTTTAGCACTTCTGTAATTCAATTTCCTCATATAGAAAAGAGCGATAAGTAGTACTTCCCTCAAACACTATTTTCAGCATTAAATGAATCAACAAACCTCAGCCTCTTACAACAGTGTCAGGTGCGTGGAATACACTGTGTTGATGATGGTGATGCTTGCTGCTGGTGGTGTAAGCTGTCTGATCCCTGTAAGAGTGCAATTTGTTCAAATTGTACTCCATATAAAATGTTGGGGGAGCACAAGTGAAAGAGGAAAGAGGGAATGAAAGTAACACTTTAAGCTCTTTCTTCAAAGAAGATGCTGCAATCCTGGATATTTTTTCTGCCCAAGGTCAGGAAGAGGATACATTACAAGGAAAGTGACAAAAGGAGGGGACTTCTAAGATGGGTTTTGAAGGATGAATAGGAGTTATTCTGGAGCAATAGAGTGAGAAAAGCATTTTCACACAAAGGAAATAGCCTTTCCAAAGCCCTGGGAGCATGACCAGGCACTCCACATTTAGGAAGTGGCAATAGTCCAGTGTTACTTTGGGTAAGGTATCTCAGAGTATAGGGAGAGGCGGGACGATGAATCTGGGAAGACAGGAAAGGATGAGGCTTTCAGGAAAGAGGATGTAGGATGTACATTTCTTCTGCATCTACTGTGTGCAGGTGCCCTTGTAATCCCCACTTCCCCTCATCCTCATAATGCCCCAGGAATCAGGTTTTTTGGTCTCTGTTCACTGATGAATGCTCAGGAAGGTAAGCCACTTGCTCAAGAGCTCAGACTATGGTTCAGTGGCAGAACTGAAATCAGAGCCCAGATCTGTCTGATTCTAAAGCCCATGTCCCCTCCCTGAGCCTGCTGTTTTCTCATTGGAAAGTGGAGGTAGTACTAGTGAAGCCTACTGAGTGGGCTTGGCCTGAGGATGAGGTGAGACTGAACACGCAGCCCTCAGCACAGTGCCTGGCACAGAGCAGTTGCTGCTGTTGTGATGGGATATGTTGCTCCAGGCTTCTCGCCTGAACTCACACCACCGCCCAGCCTGAGATGGGGCTCCCCAGGGAGAGAATGTCTGAGGCTAGTGGATCTCTCTGGACCAGAAACATCAGCATCACCTGGAGCTTTTGTCAAAATGCAGATTCTCAGACCCAATCTAGACCTTAATAAATCGGAGACCCTGGGGGGTGGCCCAGCAACCTGTATGTTAACAAGCTCTTCGGATGGTTCTCATGAATGCTGACCTTTCAGAATCACTGACCTGGAGAAAACCTTCAAATGAAATCCTCCTCGGCCACCTGCCTCCACCTCCAGCTAGAAGAATGGGTAGCTGGCGAGAATTCTGTCCTCACCAAGACCAAGCAACAGCACATCCCCTTCAGCACGGAGGCTGGAAAGAACCATTTCTTTACTGATAAGAAAGTTGCCAAGGCCTTGTGGGGGTTTTGCTTTGTTATGTTTATTTATTTGACTGCATTCCGTCTTAGTTGCAGCGCTCCGGATCCTCACTGAACCATTCTGGCGCACAGACTCTCTCCTTGTGGTGCATGGGCTCAGGAGTGGTGGCTCGAGGCCTTAGTTGCCCCAAGGCATGTGGGATCTTAGTTCCCCGACCAGGGATCAAACTCACATCCCCTGCATTGCAAGGTGGATTCTTAACTGGTGGACCACCACCAGGGAAGTCCCGGGGTCTTTATTCTTGACTCTCCCTTCTGGTCTCACAGCCTCCAGGGGGCCCACCTTGAGAATCTGGGGGCAAGATTTGACTTTCAGAGGAGTTGTTCTCCAGGGCAGGATACCCCAGGCAGCTGAGGAGCTATCCCCCTCCATTATGAAAGCCCTCAATTACAGACTCCCTCTGCCTGGGGGCCTTCGTGGGCTGTCTCTTCTCCCTCAGAGCCTTGAGATCACATGTCCAGGCCCAAGTTCAGGTTGGACAATCATGTTTTGTAGCGGACCTCCTAGGGAGAAACAGACCCACTCTACATGTCGTCTTCAAATCGCTGATCAGAGCAGAGAGGCCGGACAGCCTAATGGGTAGAAGCAGGGGCCTTGCCTTAAAGGTAAAATTTGTTAAGTCTGCCTACGTAAAAATTAATTATTTCTACATGACCTCTGCAAGGAAATCAAACCAGTCAATCCTAAAGGAAATCAATCCTGAATATTCATTGGAAGGACTGGTGCTGAAGCTGAAGCTCCAATACTTTGGCCATCTGATGCAAAGAACTCCTTGGAAAAGACCCTGATACTGGGAAAGATTGAAGGTAGGAGGAGAAAGGGACAACAGAGGTTGAGACGGTTGGATGGCATTCCCGACTCGATGGACATGAGTTTGAGCAAGCTTGGGGAGCTGGTGATGGACAGGGAAGCCTGGCGTGCTGCAGTCCACGGGGTCACAAAGAGTCAGACTGACTGAGTGACTGAACTGAACTGATATGACCATAACAAACAAAAATCCATAAGCCCAGGCATGTCCAACGAATAAAAATATATGCCACTTTTATGACAGAGAGTTAACTTCATAGAGAGCTCTTACAAATTAAAGATCAACTGCCTGTTTCACAAATGGAAGGAAAAAGGAATAGAGGATGTGATTCAGCTATTTACATCAAAAGAAATACAAATGGAATTCAAACAGATGAAAAGATGCCCAACTCTGAAAACAAAAGCGCACAACAAAACCACATTGATTCTATTTCCCACCTGCCGGATTGCTAGGTAACACCAGTGCTGGTGGAGACACTAGGATTCTCAGACTTCCCTGGTGGGAGCACATATTGGGCAATCTCAGCAGGAGTGGTGGGGCAGGAGTTAGGAAAACTGTTGATATTTAGATGCTCACAACCTCTGTCTCTACCGCTTCACCTCTTAAAATTTATCCCGTGGATATCGTTGCATTGGACACATTCTGTTAGAACAAAGAGACTCAGTGTTGTGTGAGAGCAAGTGATTAGAAATTAGCTAAACAGCCACCAGAGGGGAACTAAGTGGTGTACATGTCAGTACAGCCATACAAGAAAATATGACGCAGTCAATCAAAAGACAGCAGTAGCTCTTCATGAATAAATGTGAAACCGTCTCCTTGATGTATTGTTAAAATAAAAATGCAAGGTAGAGAACAGCGTACAGTGTTCTACCACGTGTGTGGGTGTGTGTGTGTGTCTGTGCATTTGTATGTATTTTTAAAAAGGAGTTTAAGAGAATGGATACATGTATATGTATGTCTGAGTCCCTTCACTGTTCATCGGAAACTATCACATTATTTGTTAATTGGCTATACTCCAATACAAAAAAAAAGTTTAAAGTAAAAGTAGATAATTAAAAAAGGGACTCAATGTGCATATATGTGTGTAGATTTGTATACACATATTAGGTTTTGATGGAGAAGGCAATGGCACCCCACTCCAGTTCTCTTGCCTGGAAAATCGCATGATGGAGGAGCCTGGAAGGCTGCAGTCCATGGGGTCGCAAAGAGTCGGACATGACTGAGCGACTTCCCTTTCACTTTTCACTTTCATGCATTGGAGAAGGAAATGGCAACTCACTCCAGTGTTCTTGCCTGGAGAATCCCAGGGACAGAGGAACCTGGTGGGCTGCCATCTATGGAGTCGCACAGAGTCGGACACAACTGAAGCAACTTAGCAGCAGCAGCATTAAGATTTGGAGGACACACTAGAAGCTGCTGATACTGATTGACTTGGGGAAGGAAACTGATGAATAGGAAGCATAAAATTTGGTACCCATTAGATGTGTTTTCCCCTCGTACAGTTGCTAGTGTTAAAAATCCAGCCACATGTATCTTCCTTCTCCTTATTTAAAGCAAGCATGATACTAGAGATAAGGTTAATTCCCCCTTTGACTGTGACCCAAATTATATAATATGTGCTGTTTCAGGCAGGGCCTTTATCACAAAAGAACAAATATTGCATGATTTCACTTATGTGAGGTACCTGAAATAGGCAAGTGCAGAGAGAAAGTAGAAAAGATGTTATCTGGGGCAGAGGAGGAAGAGTGGATGGGGTGTTCGTGTGTAATGGGTACAGTTTCATTCTGGTTGGGATGATGAAATTTTTCTGAAGATAGACAAATGGTGATGGTTGCACGATAGTGGAAATACATAATGTCACTGAAATGTACACTTAAAAATGGTTAAAATGGCGATCCTTTATCTCATGTCTATTATGAATAAATTTTCCCTGGTGGCTCAGACAGTGAAGTGTCTGCCTACAATGCAGGAGACCTGAGTTTGATCCCTGGGTCGAGAAGATCCCCTGGAGAAGGAAATGGCAACCCACTCCAGTATTCTTGTCTGGAAAATCCCATGGTCAGAGGAGCCTGAAAGGTTATAGTCCATGAGGTTGCAAAGAGTTGGACACAACTAAGAGACTTCACTTTCTTTCTATACCAACAGCATATTAGTAAGTTAGTTTTAAAACAATTAGCTGGGTGGGAAAGTGAAAGTGTAATTGCTGGTAAGCCAAGGCTACTTTAATTTTTATTTTGTGGAATGGATACTACTCCTTTGATGTAAGAAACAGGCAGGAAAGGCTCAAGGGGAACTGGTGTGGCATCTTGCAAGTCAACGATGACATTTCAATTTACAGTCTTTGTAAGACAATTATGTTTCAACCTGAATGTTGATGTTAATGTGTATCTTTACCAAAAGAAAGGTTAAAATGGTCAATTTTATGTTGTGCATTTTGTCACAGTGAAAAAAATTTAGGGATGATTAAAAAAAACAAACAAGGGCTTTGATATCAGATTGCCTTGGTTCTAGTCCTTGATTCCAGTGTGTGTACTTCTTTAAAGCATCGGTTTTCCCACCTGCAAAATGAGTTGTCACAGAGTACCTGGCTCACAGAAATCCTGCAAGAACTAAAAGACTTTATCCATATAAAGTGCTTGCTCTGCCATCTCTTGAAGGTAGGAGGTAGGAGTTCAGGCTTAGGAGGCTAAGGAATATTAAATATTAAAATCAGCAGATTCAAGTGGAATGAGCTTATATATAAGGAGTTTGTAAAAGCACCATCTGTATTTTTCTGTCACTTTGTATTTGCAAAAAAAATAAGTTTTAATGCATTTCCATAGTGTGAAATTACAGAATAGGCAGACAAATCATCTTGGCTGGTGGGAACCCACCAAAGATGAAGCAGTTCAAAACCTGTGGCCTCCTTACCTGCACAGATTTGAATCCTGGCTCTGTCACTTATTAGCTGTGTGACTTCAGTCAAGTTAGTTTAACCTCTCTGTGCTTCAATTTTCTTATCTGTAAACTGAAGGTAATAATAATTCTCATCCCATAAAGGATGTTACTAGGATTAAAGATGTCAAGTGCTTAGAGCAATGCCTGGCCCACAGTAAATCCTAAGTAATTGTTAAGAAAATAGACTTGAAATAAGCCTGAAAGTCTTAGCACTTTTGTTTTTACAAGAGGAATTTTTTTTTTTTTCCACACAAAGGGAATAGTCTCTTAGCAAGCAGCAAAGATTCAGGGGACTGAGCTTAATCTGGACTATAACCCTGGGTGGTTGTGGGGAGCGAGCTGGGGAGACCAAGATAAGGTAACAGGAGCCCAGCTGATGAAGGATGGGGCAGTAGGGGCTCCAGGGGGTTCGGGGATTTTCCCAAGAGGCTGCACAGAGATAACAACAGAGCCCAGATTCAGCCCAAACTTCCTGTCCCCCCCAGTACCTCCTGATGGCCACAGTCTTGAGGATTGGAGGCCCTCAGCCTTGCTTCCTCCTGGTGTACCAGGGAGCTCATTTCCAAACCGAGGCCTGGACTGAGGCCTGAGAAGCCTGGCACACCTCCTTCAGGAGCCACACCTGCACCTGTAGCATCAAGGCCCTTAAGCCGGAGCTGGAGTACAACCTCTCCAAACAAGCTGATTCCTGCAATTCCGCTCTTACCTGTGTCTGTGTGTGGAGTTCGTTCATTTCCCTGGTTCAAAGGCCCTACCCCGCACCCCAGGGTGGATCACTATTGTCCTTTCTTAGCGGTTTGCACCATGGGGAGGAGGAGTTTGGCTGGTGAGAGAGACCACAGACCACAAAGAACCTTCAGGGTCTGAGGCTGTGGGCCTGAAGGCAGCCTTGGAAGGGCTGTTTTAGAGATTGGGAGGAATGTGAAATGGTTAGACATGCCTTTGCCCCATGCTGGGTGCTCCCAGGTGGAAGGAGCGTCTTGCAGACCCTAATTTACCACAGGCTGTCTGGGGAGACAGCTCCTGTACCCCAGAGCCTTGCTGCCATGTTTTACTTATTAAAATCCCCCAGACGCTTTAATTTTCTTCTTTGGACGCTCATTTATGTTGGGAAGATCCCCTGGAGAAGGGAATGGCTAACCCACTCCAGTATTCTGGCCTGGAGAATTCCACGGACTATATAGTCCACGGGGTCGCAAACAGTCGGACACGACTGAGCGACTTTCACTTATGTAACCGTTAAGGGTTTGGGAGTTCAATGGGCTGGAGTTGCAGCTCAGTTATGTGTGACCTTCGGGTGAGATACTTAACCTCTGAGTCCCAGCCCTGGCCTGTTCACTGGGGACAATAGGGCCTCCTGCAGGGGCCTCATTAAGCAAGCCCAGCACCTTAGCTCTGGTGGCCAGCAGATAATTGACCCTCATTCCCGGGCCCCACCCTTCTTACTGCTCCAGTTAAGTCCAGAGCTGTTCGAGCCCCTCTTTGGGAAGAGATGAGGGTGGGGCAAAGAAGAAAAGTTCTGGACTGAAACGTCTGAAACTCCTATAGAATTCAGGGCAAGTTGAAAGATCAGAATTGGGCCTGGGTGTGTGTGTCCAGGGAGGGTGATATTCCAGCGGAGGGTGGACGGGATGGTTGCAGCTTGCTGGCTGGAGGAGCGGGAGCCGGGCTGGGGACTCACCCTCTCTGACCCCTCGGACACCTCATGACAGAGGGTGGCAGTCTGGCCACAGGACAACCTACCCTTTGGGCAAATCTCCACCCCGCCCCCAACAGAAGGCAGAACCTGGAGGAAAAGGGTGGGGGAAGGGGAGAGAGGAATCATACATATTTCCCAGCTCTGGGGGATAATTTCAGGAGTGTTTCCTGAAGCCTACGACACTAGTTTTTAGTGCACTCTGTAGGCCAGGCGGAGAAAGCAATGGCACCCCACTCCAGGACTCTTGCCTGGAAAATCCCATGGATGGAGGAGCCTGGTGGGCTGCAGTCCATGAGGTCGCTAAGAGTCAGACACGACTGAGCGACTTCACTTTCACGTTTTATTTTCATGCACTGGAGAAGGAAATGGCAACCCACTCCAGTGTTCTTGCCTGGAGAATCCCAGGGACGGGGAAGCCTGGTGGGCTGCCGTCTATGGGGTTGCACAGAATCGGACATGACTGAAGCGACTTAGTAGCACAACACTAGTTCACAGGGATTTAAACTTCAGGGGACAGATTTTGTCTGTTTTTTGTTTGTTTGTTTTTTTACTGCTTCACTGCTATAGCCCCAGCTCTCTATAGACTCTCAGTGATATTTTGTTGTTGTTCAATCACTAGTCGTGTCAGATTCTGGGACCCCGTGGACTGCAACCCACCAGACTTCCCTGTCCATCACTAACTCCCGGAGTTTGCTCAAACTCATGTCCGTCGAGTCAGGGATGCCATCCAACCATCTCATTCTCTGTCATCCCCTTCTCTTCCCACCTTCAAACTTTCCCAGCATCAGGATCTTTTCCAATGAGTCAGTTCTTCACATCAGGTGGCCCAAGTATTGGAGTTTCAACTTCAGCATCAATCCTTCCAATGAATATTCAGGATTGATTTCCTTTAGGATTGACTGGTTTGATCTCCTTGCATGACAATGATATTGGTTGAGTGAATAAATGACAAGTGGCTGGATGAGTGCCAGTGATGGACTAGGTCCTGGCGATCCAGAGCTGAGTGAGCCGCATCTCTCAGCCCCCAGGAGACTCCTCGACCCCCACCCCATCCAGAGAGGCCCTCTCCATCCTCACCCCAACTCTTGAACTCCCACTAGGGCCCCTGATGCCTGGGCTTGGGATGGAGGGGCTGTGTTCTTATTGGATCTTAGAATATAATGGGCTAAAAAAACCTCCCTGCAGTCAGCCCCCAAACCATCTCAGTCACTGGAGGAGGTGCAGCCGCTCTGTCTGGGATCCATGTTGTTTGCTTGCCTTGTGCACAGGGATGGACTGACTTTAGTTTCCCAACACAAGATATGGCTCATCAGATATATGTTGGTGGGGCCCATGTAGCTTTCCCCTCTACAATAATAATAATAGGTGGCCCTTTAAAGTGTGCTCTACATGCTGGGTTACAGCATACAATTTGTTCAGTGACCATCAAGGTACCCTCTCCCTCACTTGACCTTTGGAAAGACTGAGTTCTCTCACCGCATAATCTCATCATACACTTCCAACAGTCCAGTGAAACAGGTGATGTTGTTGTCTGCATTTTGCAGATCAGAAAATAGGCTCAGAGAAGTTAAGTCATTTGCCCAAGGTCACACAGAGCTAACAAATGGTTGGACTGGGATTCGAACTCAGGCAGTCTGATACAGAGCTCACCCTGCCTCTCCTCGGCTTCCGGATGAGTGTGGAGGAGGAATAGAAATTTTTACTCCGTGACAATGGCTCTCAAAGCTGTTGGCTCACCGGCAGTGGAGTATAAGGTTTCAGGGGTCACTCCCGCAGGACTTGCCCTGGGTCGCTGTAGGGGTGAAAATCCTAATCTCCCCCAGCAGAGAGTGGGCAGACCAGAGCCCGGCTTGCATGTGGCTGTGATTCCTGGGGCAGCAGCCCCTTCCTGGGCACCACTTTCTCAGCCTCCAAATCTCCCTAGAGGCTGGGGGAGATGGCCACCCGGGGCCCAGGAAACCAGCCAAGGCCAGGCCTCCCTCCCAGGGACTCGGTTCCAAAGCCAAGCTAGATTTCAGAGGTTGGCAAGAATGGAGACTTAACAGGAAACAGGAGGGACCAACAGAGAAAAATGTTACCCTTTTCCCCCTTTCTTGTCTCTGATTCATGACTTTCACCTAGTGTTTGAGGAGGAGGGTGTTTGTTTAAAAACGCAGTGGAACCCACTCTGGAGGTCTAGAGCACAGAGACCTCAGCTGATGCAACGCTTATAGAGTGCTGATTATAGAACCAGCATGGTGAGCAGTGTTTGACCTGAGTTACATCACGTGGTCTCAAGTGGGTACATCGTGGTCATCGCCACCACCATCCTCATCATTATCATCCCATCAGCTTCATCTTCATCATCATCACCATCATCCCCATTATTCTCATCGTCTCCTTCACCACCATCATCAGCAACAGCAACATCATGCTCACCCGCATGGCTTCCCAGCCCCATGACCCAACTTGCGCGTAGGGAAACAGACCTAAAGGACGTGACACATTCATCCCCCAGAAAGATAAAGAAGTAGACTCTAAAGTCGAAAAGACCCACATCTGATTCCTGCCTCTGACACTTTCTAACTGTGTGACTCTGGGTAATTGATTTAACCTCTCTGAACCTCTCCAATCCCTTGTCTGTAAAATGAGAGTAATCATAGTTCCTGCCTCCTGGGAATCGATGAGGGTCACATGAGCTGGCATAGGGCCTGGCTCAAATCATAAAAGCAAAGCAAACACAGGAAAACACTCTGGCAAGGGAAGCAGTGAAGGGGAGAGCTGGGGGCATCGGGCTGGGAGTTTCCTGCAGCCCTGGGTAGCCAGGGGCAGTGTGTGTGAGAACGGGCACTGGAGGGCTGGTGTGGGGCAGTTTGGGGTCAGGACTGTAGAGAACACTCAAGGGCCCTTCTTTCTTTCCAAGGAGGCAGGGTGTGGAGGAAAGAGATGGGGACCTTTCACCTGGAGCGGGGCTGAGAGTTCAGAGCTGGAGCTGCGGTCAGTCCAATCCAAGAGAGATCAGGGAGCAAGATCCAGTTTTCGGAACTGGATAGAGGAGGTTCCAGTAAGTGCCAGCTGCTCCCTGCCCCAGACCCAAAGGACTCCCCAAAGCTGCCCACCTAAACCCCCACCATCTATGATGGCATTCCCTTTGGGGCCACCTCTTTTTTGGATGAATTGTTTCTGAACGGCAGTAATGGTGGGCACCCAAGGCCACTCTTATGCCAGGCAGCTCTGAGCATCTCACCTCCAGCCTCCAGCTCCACAGACCCACGGGTGCCATTCACACAGAATATGTTGTGAACAATACCCCCAGTGTGCTGCCTGCGCAGTCGTACGGGGCCGCTGTGCTAGCCTCCCTCTTCCTGGAGTGGACACAGAATCTATCTTGGATGCCCCAGATCTGACTGCAGCTCAAAGCAGAGAAGGTTGGTTGGTGTCTGGATGCCAGGTGAGATGCAGAGAGCCCAGCTGTGCTGCCCAAAACTTGTCCTTGAGAAGGTTGTCACTGAGTGTCATATTGACTGGTGATGTGATGGATTATTGAGAGGTGATATGGCAGAGCGGTTATGAGAGCAGCCTCTAGAGTCAAGCTGACATGGATTCAATTCTGTTCTATTTCTCTCACTCTGTGGCTTTAGGAAAATCACCTCACCTTGTTGTGCCTCCGTTTTCTCATCTAAAAATGGGTATATAACAATACAATGAGCATATACTGGTCCTCTCTCTCTTGAGGAGCGAGAAGGAAATAAGATGATGCAGGTCAGGCTAAATGGTCACTACATGTTAGGGGTCAATGACATCTCCAGCCAGGGAGGTGGGCTCAGAGTTGCCCACTGGAAGGCAGCTCCCTGAAATCCTGCCAGGGTGATGAAGGATTTAGGTTCTAATCTGACGTTGGCCCAGAGCCAGACCAAGTCAATACTTGATCTGGCCTTGTCAACATAACCTTTTCATAATCCAGTGCTGCTAAGGTTTCAGAGATTGTGTGGGTAAATACCAGGAAGAAGAAGGAGGCCTGCAGTCCAGGCCTCCATGCCCTCAATTCATTCTTCCAGCCCAGAGGTTGGCAAACTATGGCCCAAAGGCCAAGTCTGTGCAGACTATGAGTTTCCTGTGGTTGGAAAAAAAAAATCCAGAGGAAAAAATCATATTCTGTGACACATGCAAACTACATGAAGTTCAAAATTCAGGATTCATAAAGAAAGTATTATTAAAACACAGCTGTGGGACTTCCCTGGTAGTCCAGGGGCTAAGACTCCATGCTTCCAATGCAGGGGGCCCAGGTTTGATCTCTGGTCGGGGAACAAGATCACATATGCCAAAATAAAAAGGTCAAAGATCTTGCGTGCCCCATCTAAGACCTGGTGTGCATGTGTGCGTGCTAAGCTGCTTCAGTCGTGTCCGACTCTTTACAACCTCATAGACTGTTACAACCACTAGGCTCCTCTGTCCATGGAGTTTGGAGTGGGTTGCCAAGCCCTCCTCTGGGGGATCTTCCTAACCCACAGATCAAACTTGCATCTCTTTCGTCTCCTGCGTTGACAGATGGATTCTTTACCACTAGAGCCACCTGGGAAGCCTAAGACTGGGTACAGCCAAATAAATAAATAAAACTAAAAAAGAAAAAACAGCAACAAAACCAAAAATGAACACACAGCCATGCTGGGAATTCCCTGGCAGTCCAGTGGTGAGGACTCCATGCTCCCACTGCCATGGCCCAGGTCAATCCCTGATCTGGGAACTAAGATCCTGCAAACTATTCAGCACCGCCCCAGGGAAGAAACACACACACACACACACACACACACACACACCCCACCACCCCAGGGAAGAAACACACACACACACACACACACACACACACACACACCACAGCTGCACTCAGTCATTTAATATTATCTCTGGCTGCTTTCACACTCCCACCGCAGAACTGAGTAGCTGCAGCAGAGACTCTGTGACATGAAAAGCCTAAACTGTTCCTGTCGGTCCTGTTTGCCAATGCCTGCTCTATCAGGCCAATGGTTCTCAAACTGCTGCTGTTTGGAATTACCCAGGGAACGTTCAAGACCAAGTAAATCAGACTGTCTGGAGGTGGGAGCCAGGTATCACTATTTCAAAGATCTGCAAGCGATTCCATTATGCAGACGAGTCTGAAAAGTTCTCTCCCAGCCCTGCTAGAGGCCCTGCTGCACGCCTCTTGCCATGCCTGGCAGGGCTATCCCAAGCTCAGATAGCTTACCCAGGGAGGAGACAGCTCTCCTGCCCCAACACCTGCGTGCTGGTGCCCCATAGGTCTGGTTTTATATTATCTACACAGTAATTTTTTTAAAATTTATTTGACTGCACCAGATCTTTGTTGCAGCACATGGCATCTTCGATCTTAGTTGTGGCATGCAGGATTTTTTAGTTGCAACATTCAGAAATCTTTAGTTCTGGCATGTGGGTTCTCATTCTCTGACCAGGAACTCAAATCTGAGCCCTCTGCATTGGGAGCACGGAGCCTTAGCCATTGGACCTCCAGGGAAGTCCAGCAATTTTGTTGTGGTGACTATACTGGGTCTTCACTGCTGTGCACGAGCTTGCTCTAGTTGCAGCGAGCAGGGGCTCCTCTTCGTTGTGGTGCGTGGGCTTCTCCCTGCAGTGGCTTCTGTTGTTGCGGAGCACAGGCTTCTGTAGTTGTGGCTCACGGGCTTAGCTGCTCTGAGGCATGTAGAATCTTCCTGGACCAGGGATTGAACTCGAGTCTCTGCCTTTGCAGGTGGACTCCTAGCCACTGTGCCACCAGGGAAGTCCAAGTCTAGCCATTTTTTTAAAATCAGGATATTTTCACTTTGGCATCTGGGTTTCTAGATTTTCTTGAAAAAAAAAACGGAAAGATCTAGACATCCTGGGCTCACATTTCCAAAGAGCAATAATTAGCTGGATCTCGCCTGGCTTCATTTTTTTAAATATTTATTTATTTATTTTTGGCCGCATCGGGTCTCAGTTGTGGCAGCCGGGATCTTTTGATGCAGCGCCAAGGGCTCTTTGATGTGGTGCCCGGGCTTCTCTCGGGGCTCAGGCTTAGGTGCTCCATGGCATGTGGCTAGTGGTAAAGCATCCGCCTGCAGTGCAGGAGATGCAAGAGATGAGGGTTCAATTCCTGGATTGGGAAGATCCCCTGGAGGAGGAAATGGCAACCCACTCCAGTATTCTTACCTGGAAAATCCCAGGGACAGAGGAGCCTGGCAGCTACAGTCCGTGAGGTCACAAAGAATCGGACACGACTGAACACAGACACACGCATGTGGGATCTTGGTTCCCTAACCAGGGAGTAAACCCATGTGCCCTGCGTTAGATGGCAGAGTTTTAACCACTGGACCACCAGGGAAATCCCTGGCTTCATTATTTTTAACATCACCTGCTTGGTCCCTGGAAACAATTGAGTTTCAGACCCCTGACTTCATGGCAAGGCGCTCGAGGCCAGCGTGTCCTCAATCTTAGCATATACATGAGGCTCAGGGTGTCCTGCTGAGTGCAGATTCTGACTCTGTAACTGAAGTGGGGCCTAAATATTGCGTCTCTAACAAGCTGCTAGGTGATGCTGATCTGCTGGTCTTGTACTCGAGAAGTGAGGCGGTAGGCTGTAGGCCTTGGTTCTCAAGTTTAGCACGGCCCAGAATCTCTGGGGGCTGTGAAAATCCAGAGTGTTTGTTCAAACCCAGCGTTTCTAATTCGGGAGGTCTGGAGTGGGGTCGGAGGAGCTGCCTTCTAACAAGTTCCGGGTGCGTTGCAGCAGCCAGTCTGGGGCCAGACTGAGAACCATTGCTCTAGGTTCTGGTTGACCCACTGACTGGCTCGCAGGCTAGGGCTCTGAGGTTCCCCAGACAGCACGAGCTTTATTCCCTCTGAGGTCAGGCTCCCTGACACCCAGCTGTCCCCAGGGGAACCTGGTCTTTGTTGGCTTCCTCAGTCACTGTCACTCTGACCAGACCCGAGCAGTTTCCTCGAGTCCATACTGACAGTTTAAAGATGGAATTGGACCCCAAAGATGGGAGAATTTCTGTCCATGTGTTGCACCCCATCCCCATTCCAGAGGGTCCTGATCTGTGCATCTTAGGATCAAAGACCCCTCCAGAAAGGTCTCATGTTAGATATTAACACCACCTGCTCAAGCGATCTGAGCCCCAGAGATGGAGTCTCAGGTGACTCTGGGCCTGAAAGCCACAGGGCAGGAGGGGAGTGGCCGCACCGCAGACCCTGCGGCCTCAGGCACGGGGCAGGGCCCTCAGGCGGGTCAGGCTGGGCCCAGTGCCATCCACCACAACCACCTTGAGCAAAAATGACCAGCTGGGCCAGGACCGGTTCCCGGAGTCCTTGAAACGGAGAGGGCCGGCAGCTGGATCTGGGTGGGTGAGCTCGAGGAGATCGGGGCTTATGAATGGTTTCATTCTCTTCCTGGACCCAGAGGACAGGGACTCACTACCTCCTGGGGGTTTTCTCTAGACTCTGGAAGCCAGAAGCCCCTGCTCACTGTCTGGCTTAAGAAGGGTCTGCAAGTCCTTCGTAATAGGATGGCACGTGGGGCCTGGCCTGGAGTGGGCAGGTGTTCTGGAGAGGCTGGGCCAACCCTCTCTGTCACCAGCTGGATGCCCTTGGATGTCCTGTGGAGGCAATGGTCCCTTAAAGGGCTGACTTGAGAATGAAATGAGATAATGTGGGCAAAGTGCCGTGACAGTCCCTGGTGCGTGTTAGGTATTCCACAACTGCAGCTGATGTCATCATAACAATAGATATTAATCATTAATTTGTTGATTTCATTATGTAAGTGCGCCGCCATTCTCTCCTGGCAGACAGAACATTGCCCTTACAGTCAAAACGGCACTTTTTTTTTTTTTTTTGGCTGCAGTGCACAGTGGACAGAATGTGGGATCTTAGTTCCCCGACCTGGGATTGAACCCGCTCCCCCTGAAGTGGAAGTGGAGAGTCTTAAGACTGGACCACCAGAGACGACCCAAAATAGCACCTCTTTGGCAGCAGCTGTATTCGTTTTGATACTCAATTCATATTGAAATGCCTACTGTGTCCCAGCTGTGGTTCTAGGTCAGCACTGATCAGTAAAAACATAACACAAGCCACAAAGCTGAACCACATAACAACTTAAAGTTTTCTAATAACCACATTGAAAAAAACTAAGTAGAAACAAAGAAATAAGTGAAATTGGTTTTAATAATATGTTTTATTGACCCATTAACAGGTAGTCAATATTAAAAATTATTGAGATTTTCTATGTTCAATATACCTTCTAAAAGTTTTTTAACATAGTTTTCTTCCTAACCTATACAGATAAATAATATTTATTTATTCATTTTGGAGCAGGAACTGGCAACCCACTCCCGTATTCTTGCCTGGAGAATTTCATGGACAGAGGTACCTGGTGGGCTACAGCCCATGGGGTCGCAAAGAGTCGGACACGACTGAGCAATTAACACACACACACGTACAGATAGATGATATTTATTCGTTTATTTATGTGTTCACTTGTGTTTGGCTGCACTGGGTCTTCCTTTCTCTAGCTGTAGCGAGCCAAGGCTGTTCTCTAATTGTGGTGCACGGGCTTCTCGTTGCAGTCGCTTCTCTTGATGCAGGCTCTGGGTGCGTGGGCTCAGCAGGTTGTGGGTCATGGGCCTAGTTACCCTGGAGCATGTGGAATCTTCCTGGACCAGAGATTGAACTCATGTCCCCAGCCTTGGCAGGTGAACTCGCAACCACTGGACTACCAGCAAAGTCCTTAAAGTTTTAATTTTACTAAAACACACACAACAGGAAACTATCAGCTTAACCATTTCTAACTGTATGATGTAGTAGTGTTATTCACATTAGAGTACAATTCTTCTCCAGAACACTTTTCATCTTGCAGTATACTAGTATTTTATGTCTCTCTTTTTTCTACAGTTTCTTTGCTTTGGATTTTTTTTTAAAGAAGTGATTTTTTAAAAACATTTATTTATTTTTTTACTGCACCGGGTCTTAGTTGCTACTGTGGGATCTAGTTCCCGGACGAGGAACCAAACTCGGGGCCTTCCACGTCGGGAGCACAGAACCCCCAGGGAAGTCCTTCAAATGGTTTCTTGGAAATGCAGATAGTGTTCCACATGGAACCACATCTCAGTTCAATGGAGTTTCCAGTGCCCAGTATTCGCCACTCATGTGGCTCCTATGTCAGCCAAAACAGCTCTGCACTGGGGCAGAGCTAGGGAGACGGAGGCCTAGAACCTTCACAGGGAGGTTCAGACCCCGGTAGAGGGAGACAGACAGGAAATTAAGAGAGGAGACAGTTTTAATGGTGTCGGGTTCTGTGGAAGGAATAAACAAGGCAGTGGACTAGAGTGTCCTCAGGGGCTGGGGGTCAGGGTGGGTGTCTCAGAGGTGGCATCTGAGCTGAAGCCTCTAAGATGAAGCAACCTGATGAAGATCTAGGGCGATGGTCCCCAACCCTGCCTGTGCATCAGGCTTTGTGTGGAAGTTTAAAGAATACAGATACCCCGACCAGGGGAGTCAGAGCTGCTGGGCATGAGGCTCTCGCGTGTGGGTCTTTGAAGAGCTCGCTGAGTGATGCTGATGCTGGGCCAGGGGGACTATGGAAGCTGCCAGGGATGGCTGATTCAGCAGGAATAGAAGGTGCGAAGGACCTGAGGTGGCCTGACCTTGGCAAGTTGGAGGAGCAAATGTGAGGAAGTGTGAGAAGGGCAGGAGAGTCTGGAAACACTGAAGTGACTTAGCAGCAGCAGCACAGCAGCAGGGCTTGCTTGCTCTCTGGAACTTGGTAAGGAATTGGGGTTTTTTCTAAGTGTACCGGAACCCATTGCTGGATTCATTGCAGGAAAACTGTAAGGTCTTTTTTGTCAAAAGTTTGGACAGTCACACTTTGTCGAGGCTTAAGTTTAAAAACCAACTTTTTTTTTAAGGTGCCACTTATTGCCTTTAACCTCGTAATGAGGAACGACTCGCAAAGCAGGTTGTTAAATATGCGAGTGTGTTTCCAGGGAAGGTTATGACAATCTCTTGGTTGGGGGAGCAAAGAACAGATTGACCTCTAAGCCAAAATCATTCCTAGCTGAGGGCAGGGGGATGGACTTACTGACCCCATCATCCAGATCCTAGAGAGTCAGTGGGGAGCTTTCCAGCGTCCTCTCGCCCCACCCAACTCATTCCCTTGCCTACTGGTTCCTTCTCGCTTTACAGCTTTTCCAAGTCTGCCTGGGCTGTTAGACCAACTACTACAGACTAGGTGACTTAAACAACAAGCATTTATTTTCTCACAGTTTTGGAGGCTGGACGTCTAGGTTCTAGGTGTCCACCGGGCTGGTTTTGCAGAAGCCTGCCTCCTTGGCCTGCATATGGCCGCCTTCTCACTGTGTCTCCACATGGCCCTTCCTCTGCGCATGCCCTTCCCTGGTGTCTCTTTGGATGTCCAAACATCCTCTTCTTATAAGATGTGGGTAAGATTGGATTAGGCCACCCTCTGGGCTTCATTTTCACTTAGTCTCCCCTTTAAAGATCCTGTCTCCAAGTTCCATTCTTAGGAACTTTATAGCTTCGATATATGAATGGTGATGGTAGTAGTGCTGAGTTGTGTCCGATTCTTCGCAACCCTGTGGACGGTAGCCCATCTGGCTCCTGTGTCCATGGGATTTTTCCAAGCAAGAATACTGGAATGGGTTGCCATTTCAGATCTTCCCAACACAGGGATCAAACTCATGATCAATCTCCTGCATTGGCAGGCAGACTCTACCTCTGTGCCACCATCACACAGCTCCAGGTAGCTGGTGGATGGAGGGGAACCAGGTGCTCCTCCCCCGACTACCCCATGCACTAAGCAATGGCAATAACTGGAATGTTTAGGAGAAGGGTGCCTTCCAGCCAGGAGTTTCCAGCATAAACCATTCTGGCAAACCACTCTGGGTCACAGCTGTTGAATGTCAACCCTGCCTCCGAGCGCAGAAGTCCAGACATATTTACTGAGCAACTATCACGTGCAATTTCAAGTGTCGGGAAATCTGACCAGGGCCCTCCTCACCACGTGAGAGATTAGAAAGGGGCATAAATAGCCATGATATGAAGTAGTTGGGAACAAGCGAAATAGGAGCGCTTGGCCCACGGAAAGTATTACGGGGCTGAGGAGGAGGGGAAATGATGTCCATTCAGTGAGGACTGGGAGCTTCTTGAAAGAGGCAGCACGGGAGCTGGGCCTGGGGGAACGGCACTCCAGGAGAGAAACAGCGTGGAGCGAGCTCGTGGGCGTGTCCAGAGCGCCAGGGGCTCCAGCAGGTGGTCCACGGGGCCTGGTATGAGAGGCTGGGAAGCTGCTGCAGACACTGACCCCTCTCTGCGCTCCAGAGTGCCCCGTCCTTCACATTTACCACTGAATCTTCAACACCAGCCCCATGAAGGAGGGACTGTCTCCCCCTCATTTTACAGATGGGACTAGGGCACAGAGAGGATAGGTCAATTCCAAGCAGTCACACAGCAAGTAAGTGACAGAACTAGGATTCGAACCCAGGTTCTTACCCATCAGTCATTTTGAAGGGAAGTGAGGGCTTCCCTCACGGCTTAGCAGGTAAAGAATCCACCTGCAATGCAGGGGACACAGGAGATGTGAGTTCAGTCCCTGGGTTGGGAAGATACCCTGGAGGAGGAAATGGCAACCCACTCCAGTATCCTTGCCAGGGAAACCCCATGGACAGAGGAGCCTGGTGGGCTACAGTCCATGGGGTCGCAAAGAGTTGGACACAGCTAAGCAACTAAAGACACAAAGAAAGGAGAAAAGAGGGGAATAAAGAGAGACATGGAGAGTGGGGCCATACTGCTGCTGCTAAGTCATTTCAGTCGTGTCCGCTCTGTGCAACCCCATAGATGGCAGCCCACCAGGTTCCCCCTCCCTGGGATTCTCCAGGCAAGAACACTGGAGTGGGTTGCCATTTCCTTCTCCAATGAATGAAAATGAAAACTGAAAGTGAAGTCGCTCAGTCGTGTCCAATATACTATAAGGCCTTTATTCTGCAGATACTCAGAGCCATTGAAAGTTTCCGACAGACTTGGGACACGGTGACAGCTGAGCCTCTGGGAAGTGCTGTCCAAAAACCAAATCATTCTTTTATCGAGTTGGGAAACTCCCTTTGCAGCACCTGTCCTTTCTAAAGCAGCCTTGCATGTAAGTATGTAAACTTAGCGGCCACCTACATATTGTCATCATTCTTTTTCTTAGTAAAGGTAATAATAGCCAGTGTTTGTCCAACTCTACACTAAGTGCTTTATACGCATTATCTCATTTTAGTCTTCACTGGGGAAAAAAAAAAAAAAAAAGCCCAGGAAGGGAGATGCCATTGTTGTGCCCATTTACAGGTAAGACAACTGAGGCTCAGAGAGGTGATGTGGTGGTTCCAAGACTCCACTCAAGTCTGTCTCAAGGCTCTCATTTTTAATGATAATAGAATAGTTTACGCTTCCCAGTGAGAAACAGAGAAAGAGAGAGGTAGACCTACTTTGTGAGCCTCAAAATGTTACCAGGTTGACCTTGTTCTTCTGACTTTAGTCAGGGACACTGCATTTTATTCCCAGTTCTCTAACTACCTGCCTTCTCCACCTCTACCCAACACACCCCTGGCATCTTCCAAGGCTCAACAGATACTCTCCACTGCAAAGTTGCCTCCAGCCCTTGGCAGGGAGAGAGGTAGGGAGCAGATGAAACGGCCACATTCTTCCCTGCCAGCTGTGAACACACACCACTCACCCTGGGCAAGTGGCCACTTGCATGGATGGGTAGGGGCAGAGCCTTGAGCTTGTGTGTGCACCATGGACACCCCCGAGTCCCCGAGTCATCTGTCCATCAGGACGCGATGACTCTGCTCCTGGCAGCAGCCTGGTGGGCGAGGTGTTTTCCCATGTAATTGTGCTTGTACAGGATGAAGCCTGGCGTAGCAGAGTCCTCGGCAATAAGGAAGCAAACACGACATTGAGACTCTGTCAACAAGGATTTGGAAGACAGGAGCCATCCAGGAAACACGGGTTCTAATGCCGCCACCTCCTCTGAGATCCATCTTGGGCTCACCTGTCCCCAAGAGTAAAAGAAAGATCACTCTGTGTAAATGACAGACAGGGTTGTCTAGCTGCTGGAGACCCCAGCAGATTTTCCTAGTTGACTGAATACCTCTCCCTTTGATTTGGTTTGGGATTGTTTGTTTGCTTGTTTTTAAAAATTGTGTAAAAAGTATAAAAGTAGCAGAAATGCTTGGAAAGTAGTTACAAAAACAATACTAGAACACAAGCTAAAGTATACATCTAATCTGAATTCTCTGACAAGTCCTCCTTCTGCCAAAGAGTAGACACTGAATCCCCATCAGTCCAGCATCTTCCATGTCACTTTCCTCAGATTTTTCTGTAAATCCTCAGAGGCCTATATTTTTAATTTTTTATGTAATTATTTTTGGCTACAGTAGGTCCTCATTGCCGTGTGTAGGGTTTCTCTAGCTGTGCTGAGCAGGGGCTCCTCTCTAGGTGCGGTCCGAGGGCTTCTCATTGAGGTGGTGGCTCCTCTCCTTGCAGAGCACGGACTATAGGCACACGGGCTTCACAGCTGGTGCACGTGGACTCAGCAGTTGTGGTGCATGAGCTTAGTTGCTCTGCACCGTGTGGGATCTTCCCGGACCAGGAATAGAACAGGTGTCGCCTACATTTTAAGGCAGATTCTTAACCACTGGACCACCAGGGAAGCCCTGGAAATCTACATTTAAAAAAAAAATTATTCTATAATTCCCAGTGCTCTAACATTTTTCCTGACAACTGATTTCCCATAAAGCTGTAATCTCACTTTGCTCATGTAATATTCTATCATAAGCTTTTCCCATTCGCTATAATAATCTTTTTTTATTATACAAGCAATTGTGTTCATTGTAGGAATGTTCCAAAGCACAGATAAAGTAAAAATAATTTATTAAAAATAACCCAAGATCCTTCCAGCCAAACATCATTACTCTCAACATCCTGATTAATTTCACCCAATTTTTCCCCTATGCATATAGATACTTAGAAATTGATCATTTTTTTTAAAGAAAACAAAAATAATTAACCTTCCCCAATATTCTCTCATGTGCCTCTGTCATAGTTTGTCTCACCCTTCTACTCCTGTTGTACATTCATATTTTCTTGCCATGAGCATCTGTATCCATGTGGGGAAGCCAGGCAGTGAGGGTTGAATAGCCACAAGATGTGGTCACCTTTCAAAACTACCTGTGGTACTTGGTCAACAGATGGACAAGGAAATGACAAACCAGGAGTACTCTGACCTCAAGACAAGATGGGTCCTCCCATCAGCCTAGCATATAGGCTGAAGCCCATATGAATGCACATTTCTCTTTTGAAGTTCATACAAGAAAAACACGTCTTTTTCTGGCAGCTGAAGCCACATCTGCTGCCTTGGACTTTGGGATCTTCTGGCTGCGGTGGCAGGATGTGTGTCAGGCAACTCCTAGGATAGAGGCTGATATAATCCTACACCCAGGAGCAGAGAAACCTACAGAACGGGTTTTCGTAAGAACCCCGATGCTTGCAGCAGCTCAGGGCCAAGGGGTCAGTATGGCAGGTTTTCTTGGAGTTGTAAGTACCAAGGTATTTTATCTAATCTGGTGAGTTTGTGAGACAAAGGAAGATCTTTGCTGAATCTGTTTCCCTATGTGGAGATGGTTTTTAGATGGTGCACAATTGTCTTTCATCTCATTAGTAATTATTTATGTTGAGGTGTGTTAGGAAACATATGAATATATAATTAGTAACATCAAGCTTGTGATTTTCTGGACATTCTTGCTTAAGACAGAGCTGAAGTAGGTATTTAAGTGAAAACAAGAGTGAGTCAATGTAAAGAAAGATATTAAGTTGATGAAAGTATAATTGGTACCCAGTTGCAGCCAGATCACGAAGACAGCATTCAAGGTTAACCCTTCTGCATACAACGGTCAGTCCTAGAGAACAAAAAGACAGCCAGCGTCTTCAGCTCCAGTCTTTGACCTGCCTTTGCCGCAAGAGGCCTGTCTTCAGAGGCAGCTTATTGGAGCTTCTTCAACCTTCCAGTGTGATTTGGATTAAGAATCCAGAAGGTGCTGGAAACAGGCAGTTAGTACAGAGGCATCATCTGAGTTCCTACACCCTGGAAGCTGGTCTGGTCCAGCCACTTTTGAACGTGGTAGTCCTGTCCTGCAAGATTGTGGTAAATGCCTCGAACTGTGGCCTCTGGTTTCATCATGCATGCCATGACTTGAGCCTTTATCTTTCAAGGGAGATTTTTTTAAAAGATTTATGTATTGAGATATTCTTCATATTAATATGTTGGATTACCATGTTGGCATGTGAAGTGATCCAAGATGCCTCCCAACTATTGTTGATGATCCTATTTATGTATGTGGTTTTATTTTTTTTCTTAATAGAGTGGTTCTAGGCTTTTGACTCTAAGCTCTTGGCTAGGGCTGGTATTGGTGACTCCTAGTCTATGGGGTCGCACAGAGTTGGACACGACTGAAGTGACTCAGCAGCAGCAGCAGCAGCAGCAGGAAGTAGGTGACGGATCATCACCAGGAGGGGGGCCCCCAGTCTGTGCCCTCAGGATGTACCAAAACTTAAAGGATAAATGAAGACCAAGGTTCCTCATCCTTGTGGTCATTTTCTTTTGTGATTTTTATTTCTTTCACTATCAAAAAAAAAGTTCCCATATTATTTGCATATCACTACCTAAGGGGAAGATCCCCTGGAGAAGGAAATGGCAACCCACTCCAATATTCTTGCCTGGAAAATTCCATGCACTGAGGAGTCTGTTAGGCTATAGTCCATGGGGTTGCAAAGAGTCAGACATGACTGAGCAGCTTCACTTTCACCTAGGAGTTGAATGGTATTTCCCTGATTGACCTCCATGTTGCAAACATTTGTTTAACCG
Source organism: Aepyceros melampus (assembly GCA_006408695.1). Lineage (NCBI taxonomy): Eukaryota > Metazoa > Chordata > Mammalia > Artiodactyla > Bovidae > Aepyceros > Aepyceros melampus. The sequence goes on from SJXQ01011615.1 coordinate 348,614, forward strand.
TTCCTTTGTTTTAAATGCTGCAATTCTCTTTTCATATTTGGCAAACAATCTTTTTTTTTTTCACTTGCATAGATCCTTGAATAAAGCTATTAAGTGCTGATGTGCTTAATGTCATTATATTGCTGTGAACCAGGCATTGTTCTAAGCACCCTCAGAGGTAGGTGTAATATTGTCCCTGGTATTCAGATGAGGGAATGGAGGCACAGAGACACCATGTAGCTTGCCCAAGGTTGCACAGCACACCTGGATTCAAACCCAGAGCTCAGCTTCAGCATATAAGTCCTGAGCTGCTCTACTATATGGAGAGTTGTGAGTACTTTACTGAAAACTCTCTCTTTATTAGATTTTTCCCTGTATTTGAGGAAATTCACCCTCACATTCCAGCCGATGTATCAGAGACTCTTCTTTTGAAAATATGGCCAAAGTGAAAGTGAAATTGAAGTTGCTCAGGTATGTCTGACTCTGGGACCCCATGGACTGTTGCCTACCAGGTTCCTCTCTCCATGGGATTCTCCAGGCAAGAATACTGGAGTGGGTTGCCATTTCCTTCTCCAGGGGGTCTTCCCGACTTAGGGATTGAACCTGGGTCTACCACATTGTAGGCAGATGCTTAAACATCTGAGCCATCAGGGAAGTCTGAAAACATGCATGGCCAAGCTTAGCCAAATGGTGATGACTGTGGCTCTGGGCAGAAACTAATGTTTGGCAGGACCTCCCCTTTGAGCTCATATGATGCCTCTGAGTAAATTAGAAAAAAGTGCCCAGATAAACGCAATGGCACTCCACTCCAGTACTCTTGCCTGGAAAATCCCATGGATGGAGGAGCCTGGTGGGCTGCAGTCCATGGGGTTGCTGAGGGTCGGACACAACTGAGTGACTTCACTTTCACTTTTCACTTTCATGCATTGGAGAAGGAAATGGCAGCCCACTCCAGTGTTCTTGCCTGGAGAATCCAGGGATTGGGGAGCCTGGTGGGCTGCCATCTATGGGGTCGCACAGAGTTGGACACGACTGAAGTGACTTAGTGCAGCAGCAGCCCAGATGAAGCTCCTTCAGTTCAGTTCAGTTCACTCAGTCATGTCCAACTCTTTGCAACCCCATGGATTTCAGCAAGCCAGGCCTCCCTGTCCATCACCAACTCCTAGAGTTTACTCAGACTCATGTCAATAGAGTTGGTGATGCCATCCAACCATCTCATCCCCTGTCGTCCCCTTCTCCTCCCGCCTTCAATCTTTCCCAGCATCATGGTCTTTTCAAATGAGTCAGCTCTTCGCATCAGGTGGAGTTTCAGCTTCAACATCAGTCCTTCCATGAATATTCAAGACTGATTTCCTTTAGGATGGACTGGTTGTATCTCCTTGCAATCCAAGGGACTCTCAAAACTCTTCTCCAATACCACAGTTCAAAAGCATCAATTCTTTGGTGCTAATCTTTCTTTATAGTCCAATTCTCACATCCATACATGACACTGGAAAAACCATAGCCTTGACTAGATGGACCTTTGTTGGCAAAATAATGTCTCTGCTTTTGAATATACTATCTAGGTTGGTCATAACTTTCCTTCCAAGGAGTAACCGTCTTTTAATTTCATGACTGCAGTCACCAACTGCAGTGATTTGGGAGCCCAAAAAAATAAAGTCTGACACTGTTTCCACTGTTTCCCCATCTATTTCCCATGAAGTGATGGGACCAGATGCCATGATCTTCATTTTCTGAATGTTGAACTATAAGCCAACTTTTTCACTCTCCTCTTTCACTTTCATCAAGAGGCTTTTTAGCTTCTCTTCACTTTCTGCCATAAGGGTGGTGTCATCTACATATCTGAGGTTATTGATATTTCTCCCAGCAATCTTGATTCCAGCTTATGCTTCCTCCAGCCCAGCGTTTCTCATGATGTACTCTGCATATACGTTAAATAAGCAGAGTGACAATATACAGTCTTGATGTATTCCTTTTCCTATTTGGAACCAGTCTGCTTCTCCTTGCAATCCAAGGGACTCTCAAAACTCTTCTCCAATACCACAGTTCAAAAGCATCAATTCTTTGGTGCTAATCTTTCTTTATAGTCCAATTCTCACATCCATACATGACACTGGAAAAACCATAGCCTTGACTAGATGGACCTTTGTTGGCAAAATAATGTCTCTGCTTTTGAATATACTATCTAGGTTGGTCATAACTTTCCTTCCAAGGAGTAACCGTCTTTTAATTTCATGACTGCAGTCACCAACTGCAGTGATTTGGGAGCCCAAAAAAATAAAGTCTGACACTGTTTCCACTGTTTCCCCATCTATTTCCCATGAAGTGATGGGACCAGATGCCATGATCTTCATTTTCTGAATGTTGAACTATAAGCCAACTTTTTCACTCTCCTCTTTCACTTTCATCAAGAGGCTTTTTAGCTTCTCTTCACTTTCTGCCATAAGGGTGGTGTCATCTACATATCTGAGGTTATTGATATTTCTCCCAGCAATCTTGATTCCAGCTTATGCTTCCTCCAGCCCAGCGTTTCTCATGATGTACTCTGCATATACGTTAAATAAGCAGAGTGACAATATACAGTCTTGATGTATTCCTTTTCCTATTTGGAACCAGTCTGCTGTTCCATGTCCAGTTCTAACTGTTGCTTTCTGACCTGCATACAGATTTCTCAAGAGGCAGGTCAGGTGGTCCGGTATTCTCATCTCTTTTAGAAGTTTCCACTGTTTATTGTGATCCACACAGTCAAAGGCTTTGGCATAGTCAATAAAGCAGAAATAGATGTTTTTCTGGAACACTCTTGCTTTTTCCAGATCCAGCGGATGTTGGCAATTTGATCTCTGGTTCCTCTGCCTTTTCTAAAACCAGCTTGAACATCAGGAAGTTCACAGTTCATGTATTGCTGAAGCCTGGCTTGGAGAATTTTGAGCATTACTTTACTAACATGTGAGATCAGTGCAATTGTGCGGTAGTTTGAGCATTCTTTGGCATTGCCTTTCTTTGGGATTGGAATGAAAATTGACATTTTCCAGTCCTGTGGCCACTGCTGAGTTTTCCAAATTTGCTGGCATATTGAGTGCAGCACTTTCACAGCACCATCTTTCAGGATTTGAAATAGCTCACCTGGAATTCCATCACCTCCACTAGCTTTGTTCATAGTGATGCTTTCTAAGGCCCACTTGACTTCACATTCCAGGATGTCTGGCTCTAGATGAGTGATCACACCATCGTGATTATCCAGGTCATGAAGATCTTTTTTGTAGAGTTCTTCTGTGTATTCTTGCCACCTCTTCTTAATATCTTCTGTTTCTGTTAGGTCCAGATCATTTCTGTGCTTTATTGAGCCCATCTATGCATGAAATATTCCCTTGGTATCTCTAATTTTCTTGAAGAGGTCTCTAGTCTTTCCCATTCTATTCTTTTTCTCTATTTCTTTGCACTGATCACTGAGGAAGGCTTTCTTACCTCTCCTTGCTATTCTTTGGAACTCTGCATTCAAATGGGTATATCTTTCCTTTTCTCCTTTGCTTTTTCCTTCTCTTCTTTTCACAGCCATTTGTAAGGCCTCATCAGACAGCCATTTTGCTTTTTTTTTGCATTTCTTTTTCTTGGGGATGGTCTTGCTCCCTGCCTCCTGTACAATGTCACTAACCTCCGTCCAAAATTCATCAGGCACTCTGTCTATCAGATCTAGTCCTTTAAATCTATTACTCACTTCCACTGTAGAATCATAAGGGATTTGATTTAGGTCATACCTGAATGGTCTAGTGGTTTTCTCTACTTTCTTCAATTTAAGTCTGAATTTGGCAATAAGGAGTTCGTGATCTGAGCCACAGTAAGCTCCCAGTCTTGTTTTCGCTGACTGTATAGAGAGCTTCTCATCTTTGGCTGCAAAGAATATAATCAATCTGATTTTGGTGTTGACCTTCTGGTGATGCCCATGTGTAAAGTCTTCTCTTGTGTTGTTGGAAGGGTGTTTGCTATGACCAGTGCATTCTCTTGGCAAAACTCTATTAGCCTTTGCCCTGCTTCATTCTATACTCCAAGGCCAAATTTTCCTGTTACTCCAGGCATTTCTTAACTTTCTACTTATGCATTCCAGTCCCCTATAATGAAAAGAACATCTTTTTTGGGTGTTAGTTCTAGAAGGTCTTGTAGATCTTCATAGAACCATTCAGCTTCTTCAGCATTACTGATTGGGGCATAGACTTGGATTACCATGATATTGAATGGTTTGCCTTGAATAGAGATCATTCTGTCATTTTTTAGATTGCATCCAAGTACTGTATTTAAGACTCTATGATGGCTATTCCATTTCTTCTAAGGGATTCTTGCCCACAGTAGTAGATATAATGGCCATCTGAGTTAAATTCACCCATTCCAGTCCATTTTAGTTCACTGATTTCTAAAATGTCACTCTTGCCATCTCCTGTTTGACCACTTCCAATTTGCCTTGATTCATGGACCTAACATTCCAGGTTCCTATGCAATATTGCTGTTTGCAGCATCGGACCTTGCCTCCATCACCAGTCTCCTCCATATGTATGGGACCTTTTGAAGGAAGTCACCATTGTCTTCATTACCTCCACCATAGTTTGGCCCCAGGTAAATAGCAGGGAGGGAACACAGCTCCACCCATCAACAGAAAATTGGATTAAAGATTTAGTGAGCATGGCCTCGCCCATCAGAACAAGACCCAGTTTCTCCATCAGTCTCTCCCATCAGGAGGCTTCCATAAGCCTCTTATCCCTTCTCCATCAGAGGGCAGACAAACTGAAAACCATAGTCACAGGAAACTAACCAATCTAACCAATCTTAGCCTTGATTTTCTGTTAGTCACAGAAAACTAACCAATCTTAGCCTTGTCTAACTCAATGAAACTATGAGCCATGCCATGTAGGCCACCCAAGATGGACAGGTCATGGTGGAGAGTTCAGACAAGATGTAGTCCACTGGAGAAGGGAAGGGCAAACCACTTCAGCATTCTTGCCTTGAGAACCCCGTGAATAGTATGAAATGGCAAAAAGATCGGACACTGAAAGACGCAGCTCCTAGGGGCTCACAGTTGGGCACATGGAGCATGGGCTGGACTTCAGCGACTCTTAACCCATTCTCCAAACTGAACAGGCCCGACCTGCTGAATCCCGCTGGCTCCCCTGGTGGTTAGGGAGAAAAGCAGGTATCAGCAGCCATTCCTGAGGCCGCAGATGCCTCGTTTCCATCAGGAGCATCAGTCCACCCTGAACCATTGAATAAGTGTTTCCTCCCAAATGCCCTTCTTGCTTTTGGATCCTGCAACCTGCTTTTCACATGACCCCTGAGGGGCAAGGGTGTGTGGTCGTGCTGAGCTCTGCGCAGTGAGGTCTGCTGTGCTCTGGAACCTCCGTAGAGCTGGCTGGGGTTGGGGACCTCAGTCAGGGATTCCCATCTGGAGACCAGGCCAGGTTTTCTAAGGACCTTGGTCTCTACAAGGTGTGGCCGTTGTTCTTCACTGGCTCTGAGGGCTAATCTGACATGATTACTCATCTTCAGCCCAGGACCAGCCAGACTGGCACAGCAGGGCTGCTTTGAACTAGGAGGTGGGCATGATGGAGCCTGGTGTGGGGTTGGAGCCTGGCCACACGCTTTGCCACTCTGGCTCTGTCAGGGTCCTCCTGGGCTGTGTTCAGTGCTTAACGGGCTCCCTTCCCTTCCCAACACCCCAGATGACAAAGGCCTTGTTTTAAATGGCCTCTTTTGGAAAGATGGGTTGATTTTGCTTGGGGACAGAGAGAGAGTGCTGGCACCTGAGTCATTGCAGGATGTCCCAGGTTTTTAAAGAAGGTGCAGGGAGGGAGATGCATGGTGTGGGGGTCCCCTGCCCCCCAGCTCGACACAGCAGGGACCCCCTTGCCAATTATTTCCCAGGATAGCTTAGGGCTAGACAGGAGGGAGGGATGCTGGGCTCCAGCTCTGGATTCTGCCTTGCCACTGCATTCTTGTGGGTTGGCCATGGCCACGCAGAGGGATAGGATGAATCTACACCACTGCAGGTGTGAATTAAGGGTAACCCATAAGTTCAGAGTCAGAAGCACAGAGATTTTTTTTTTTTAAGGAGCTGGGTTTTTTAAATTAATTTTTTTCCGTGTGAGATCTTTATTGCTTTGTGTGGGCTTTCTCTAGTTGTGGGGGACAGGGGCCACTCTTTGTTGCTGTGTGTGGGCTTCTCATTGCAGTAGCTTCTCTCGTTGCAGAGCACAGGCTCTAGGCACACCAGCTCAGTAGTTGTGGTGCACAGACTCAGTTGCTCTGCAACATGTGGAATCTTCCCAGATCAGGGATCAAACCCATGTCCGCTGCATTGGCAGGCAGATTCTTATCCACTGTGCCACTGGGGAAGTACCTCACAGAGATGTTTTTGATCCCTCAGATTTCTCATTGTCCCTCAGAGAGGCATGCCAGGACTAGCACCTGCTGAGGAGATGAAGGCTCTATTTCAGGGAGGGACTCTCAGCTCCATGGATCTTTTTTCAAATGGGGCAAGCGAAGAAAGTGGTCTCAGTGGCCAGTATTCATGGTCTGTGTACACGAGCTGTGTGCATGGCTGCCAGTGCCAGGCAGCCTGGGTTTAGGTGCAGCTGTTCATAGCAATTGTCTGGGAAAGCCCGCTGCCAACTATGGGGTCTTTGGGGATCAGTAGAGACCTTGGGAACCGTAGGATTTCCCTGTCAGGAAAGGACTCAGTCCCACAGGAAGCAGAGCCTAGGAGCCCCTTCTAGGCTGGCCATTTCCCTGCAAAAGACAGTCTCAACAACTCAGGCTGAATACTCTGGTTAATTCTGAATAATTCTGCTCCTTGCATGCTGCTGCTGCTGCTGCTAAGTTACTTCAGTCGTGTCCAACTCTGTGTGACCCCATAGATGGCAGCCCACCAGGCTCCTCTGTCCCTGGGATTCTCCAGGCAAGACACTGGAGTGGGTTGCCATTTCCTTAACCAAGGCATGCATGCATGCTAAGTCGCTTCAGTTGTGTCCGAGTCTGGGACCCTATGGACAGCAGCCCACCAGGCTCCTCTGTCCACAGAATTCTCTTGACAAGAATACTGGAGTGGGTTGCCATTTCTTTCTCCAGCTCCTTGCATAAAATAATAATAATAATAATAATAGCATTTATCATTTATCAAGACTTCTTATGTGCAGGTACTGTGCAAAGTGCTTCCCACATATTATCTCATTGAATCCTGACAACAATCTAGAAAGCACAAGTACTATTATCCTCACTTAACAGATGAGAAATGGGCTTCCCTGGCAGCTCAGACAGAGAAGAATCTGCCTGCACTGCAGGAGACCCGGGTTTGATCCCTGAGTTGGGAAGATCCCCTGGAGAAGGGAATGGCAACCCACTCCAGTATTCTTGCCTGGAGAATTCCATGGATAGAGGAGCCTGTGGGCTGCAGTCCATGGGGTTGCAAAGAGTCAGGCACAACTAAGCAACTAATACTTTCACTCACAGATGAGAAAATTAAGACTCTGAAAGGCCAACCTCTGTTGCCATTCATTGAGCCCTTGCCCACTGGAGGAAGTAACAGAGCCAGACCCTAAGTGGGGACTGATTCGCAAGCCCACCCCCTTCTGACCCTGATGAGAAAGTAAGCCCCTTCTTGGTCCTTAACACTGGGCAGTTGGTGGCCTGTCAAAGCCCCAGGGTTTGCTCCTCAGTGTTGTGGGTGGGAATCTGTCATTGCCCTGCCCTGTAGGATGAGAGAGTGACTCCACCATCACCCCACCATGGAGTGAAACAGTGGGACAACCTACAGCACCCCCCACACCACCCCCAGACACCTCCCCAAAGTGTGGGGCAGCGACCCCCCAAAGGATATCTCCACAGGGTGCGGGAGTATGGTCACTGCCTCAACACCATAGCAGAGGAGATCGAGGACTCACGTGACCTCAGCACGACAGAGCCTTAAATTCTTAGCATTTCAGGCTGAATGAACATGAAAGTGCTTCTAAATCAGGGCCTTCCAACTTCTCATGGAACACAGAGAATGAACTTGTTTGTATCTAGCACAAAGGTAAAGGGCCGAGGCGTCTTATGCCTGCTGGTGATGGGAGTGGATACTCCTGCAGCTCCAGGCCAGACCCATCATCCAAAGACCAAGAACATCAACACTTAAGCTCCCCTGAAGCACTCACTCCAGGCACACCTGTTGGAACTGCTCTAGTCCAGCCTTTTTCTGCACCCAAGTCCCGTAATAAGCCTGTTCTTTCTTGCTTTGCTCTCATAGCTCTTGTGGTTAGCAGCTGGCACCCCATCCACCTTCCAGCAGCTTTTGACTCTGGAGGTTATGTTGTTTCTAGTTTGAGGGTATTACAATGTTGCAGTTGCTGTCCTTCCTGTGTGTGTGTGCAGGCATGGACATACATATACACACGCATGCGAGCACCCATGCATATAAGTGCATAGAGACGCCTACACAAGAAGTGTAACTGTTATGTCCTGGCCCTCACATTTTAAATGTCATAGAGACTGCCAGACTACTCGCTAGTGACTGTGCCAGCTTAGACCCCATCGGCATGTAGGCTTAGTCAATACCTGGTATTATGAAACATTTGCATCTTTGTGAATGGAATGCTGCCATGTTGACTTTTTTTTTTTAATGCTTAACTCTGATTAGCATAACTTTAAAAATTGCTTCTTTAAATTTTTTTTTTCTGCCTCCTGGGAGCATGTAGGGTACACAAAGGTAGGGATTTCTTACTGTTTGTTTACTGATGGATTCTGGATGCCTGGAACAGTGCTGAGCACACAGTAGGTGCTTAATAAATATTTCCTAACTGAATAAATGAATAGATTAGACATTGATATGATCCAAAATATCACTTCAGTTCAGTTCAGCCGCTCAGTCGTGTCCGACTGTTTACAATCCCATGGGCTGCAGCACACCAGGCCTCCCTGTCCATCACCAACTCCTTGAGCTTGCTCAAACTCATGTCCATAGAGTCAGTGAGCCATCCAACCCTCTCATCCTCTGTCATCCCCTTCTGCTTCTGCCTTCAGTCTTGTCCAGCTTCAGGGTCTTTCCCAATGAGTCAGTTCTTCACATCAGGTGGCCAAAGTATTGGAGCTTCTGCTTCCGCATCAGTCCTTCCAATGAATATTCAGTACTGATTTCCTGTAGGATTGACAGGTTTGATCTCCTTGCAGTCCAAGGGACTCTCAAGAGTCTTCTCCAACACCACAGTTCAAAAGCATCAATTCTTCAATGCTCAGCTTTCTTTATAGTCCAACTCTCATATCCATGCATGACTACTGGAAAAACCATTTGCCAACAGACTTTTGTTGGCAAAGTAATGTCTCTGCTTTTTAATATGCTGTCTAGGTTGTTCGTGGCTTTTCTTCCAAGGAGCAAGCATCTTTTAATTTCATGGCTACAGTCACCATCTGCAGTGATTTTGAAGCCCAAGAAAATAAAGTCTGTCACTATTTCCATTGTTTCTCCATCATTTGTCATGAAGTGATGGGACTGGATGCCATGATCTTAGTTTTTTGAATGTTGAGTTTTATAAAAGGTGCCAAAGAAGTAAATCATTTTTATTTAATTTGATTTATTTTTAATGGTGGAAAGTTACTTTACAATTTTGTGTTGATTTCCGCTGTACAACTCAAATCAGTCATAATCACACACACACACACACACACACACACACACACACACACATATATATCCCTTCCCTGCTGAGCCTCCTCCTCCTTCCCCCACTCCGCCCCTCTGGGTCATCCCAGAATTCCAGCCTGGGCTCCCTGTGTTAGCAACTCCCCACTAACTATTTGACACAGGATAGTGTATATATGTCAAGGCTACTTTCTCAATTAATGCCACCCTCACCTTCCCCCGCTGTGTCCATTTTTAAAAACCTCCTTCCCTGCCTGTACCCCCAACCATGCAGTTCCCCTTCTTTTCTTTTTTTAAGTAATTAATTTCTTTAGTTTTGATTGCGCTGGGTCTTCCTTGCCATGTGTTGGCTTGCTTAGTTGCGGAGAGTGGGAGCTACTCTCAGCTTGCGGTGTGCAGGCCTCTCACTGCCGGGGCCTCTCTTGTTGCAGAGCCCGGACTCTAGAGCCCAGGGGCTTCAGTAGTTGCCGCACGTGGACTCAGTAGTTGTGGCCCCCGGGCTTAGTTGCCCCGGGGCATGTGGGATCTTCCCAGACCAGGGGTTGATCTGGTGTCCCCTACATTGCAAGACAGTTTCTTAACCACTGGACCACCAGGGAAGCCCTCAGTTCCCCTTCTTGAAGGCAGTTTATGTCAGGACTTTGTTGCGTGTCCCCTTGGAGGTGGATTGCGCACACACAACTAAATATCTCTATGCTAGTTCTCTTTTTTCTACACAAATTCACCCCTGCTTTATATATGGTTCTGCCCTTTCTTATCTCTCACTTAATGATAGACCTTGGCAGCATTCTCCATCTCTGAGCAGCTCAAATAGGACCATTGCATCCTTCTCTCCGGGAGGACTGGAGGGGCCACATTTTTTTTACTGGAGTACAGTCGACTTACATTATTAGACTAGGTTCAAGTATACAGCATGCTGCTAAGTCACGTCAGTTGTGTCCAACTCTGTGCGACCCCACAGACGGAAGCCCACCAGGCTCCTCTGTCCCTGGGATTCTCCAGGCAAGTGATTCAATATTTTTATAGATTATACTCCATCTAAAGCTATTATAAAATATTGGCTATATTCCCATCCTTGTATCTTATCTATTTTATACCTAGTTTGTTCTTGTTAATCCTCTTCTCCTCTCTTACCCCTCCCTCTTTTCTACCCCTACCCCCACCCACAGGCTTCCCTGGTGGCTCAGAGGTTAAAGCGTCTGCCTCCAATGCGGGAGACCTGGGTTCGATCCCTGGGTCGGGAAGATCCTCTGGAGAAGGAAATGGCAATCCACTCCAGTATTCTTGCCTGGAAAATCCCATGGACGGAGAAGCCTAGTAGGTTACAGTCCATGGGGTTGCAAAGAGTCGGACACGACTGAGCGACTTCACCCTTCACTTCACCCCCACCCACAGCTCCCCTCACCCCATCCCACCCCAGACCCACTGTTTTAAGGCTTTATCTTGTCAACCACACTGCTTTATTTGGCTTTATGGAAGGACCCCTAGAGGCCTGTGAACTACAGCCTTGGGTGAAGGAGGTCCATAAGGGCATACAGAGGAGACGGCCTATTGCTACATTGCAGACTTTCCAGCACCCACCAGAACAGAAGCAAGAGATCCCATCAAGCGTGTGGTGAGAGGTGCCTGGAAGGCAGGTGACCGGGCTTCTATTTCCAGATCTGCCTGACTCACTGTGACCCTAAGTGCCTCTGTACTCTGGCTACCTTCTTCTCTGTGAAATGGGCATAATTCTGCCTACCCCAACATACCTGAAAGACACAGGAGGAAGTGCTTGAGAGAGAGGGTATGCTTCAAGTGGGCAGAAAACAGTCAACAGAGCATTTCCTCCAGAGTCGTAAGTAAGACGGTTTTAATCTTTTGAGTGAAAGTGAAGTCGATCAGTCGTGTCTGACTCTTTGCAACCACATGGACTGTAGCCTACCAGTCTCCTCCATCCATGAGATTTTTCAGGCAAGGATACTGGCTGGAGTGGACTGCCATTTCCTTCTCCAGGGGATCTTCCCAACCCAGGGATCGAACCTGGGTCTCCCGCATTGCAGGCAGACGCTTTACCATCTGAGCCACCAGGGAAGCCAGTCTTTTCATAGGAACCCTTTTTAAAATCATTGAACTATTCTAACATGTATTCAGAAAAAAATGGCTTAGCACATCAAACATCCACAGGCATAGTGTTGCTTAGGATGAGGATGAATTTTTTCAAGGAAAAAAGGTGGATTCAGATGATGTTATATATTAAGTGACTAATGATACAAGTGCTATAAAACTGTTCGGGTGGTATGCAAATGATTGACATTTGGGAAACATTGAATTAGCAGGTATATATTCTTTGCAGCCAAAGATGGAGAAGCTCTATACAGTCAACAAAAACAAGACCAGAAGCTGACTGTGGCTCAGATCATGAACTCCTTATTACCAAATTCAGACTTAAATTGAAGAAAGTAGGGAAAACTGCTAGACCATTCAAGTATGACCTAAATCAAATACCTAATGATTATACAATGGAAGTGAGAAATAGATTTAAGGGCCTAGATCTGATAGATAGAGTGCCTGATGAACTATGGAATGAGGTTTTTGACATTGTACAGGAGACAGGGATCAAGACCATCCCCATGGAAAAGAAATGCAAAAAAGCAAAATGGCTGTCTGAGGAGGCCTTACAAATAGCTGTGAAAAGAAGAGAAGCAAAAAGCAAAGGAGAAAAGGAAAGATATAAGCATCTGAATGCAGAGTT